>RJWJ010028730.1:0-21201 GCA_004363605.1 Indri indri | reverse complement strand
TTGACCAAAAGGCACAATAATTTATTTCACCCAACATCTTTCTTGAAAAACAAAAGAAACAAATCAAGATCCTTAAATAGTAACTGATTATTCAAAGTTCCTAGAGATAGAAATGTCAGTTAGCATTAATTTAGTGAAACATAAACAAAACTCAACATGAATTATGTTAATGAATTTGAGAATTCTGAAGGCAGCTCTTCAATATTTGATGATTTTTATATAAGATAAAATATTCATATATTTCCTTTTGTTTTTATTATTTTATTCTTTCTGTTTCACCAGTGACCAGATTCTTTTGAGAGATGGAAAGGGAAGAAAGAGAAGTATAAAATTTATTGACAAAATAAATAGAACATCAGAATGGAATAAATCCATTCCATCACAGTTTGCCACCAAGCACATTTTATATCCTAAGTGAACCTGATATAAAATCAGACATGTGGATCAATAAGAACACATGCCCTCAGCGAGTTTGAAGAAGAAGGTTTTGGCTTACTCCTGGAGCCCCATGGCACCTCAGGAATATAGTCACTGGTGACCCTGTGCCTGCAGGGATTTTATTTTCTGAGCAGAAAAACACCTTGCAGTATAATTTTGCAAAACAATAAGGAATTAACCTCTACGTCAGTCTGCCACCTTGATTTTCTTAGATATAAAGGAGATTTTTCAAAGAAACCTTAAATCTACTCAAACAGATTTAGAAAATTTACTTCCCCTCTCCTTTCACCTGATATTTTCATTAATATATACATATTTCAGTAATAGATATTTACAATAATTATAAAGTTAAATATTATAGCATACAGCTAATGAAAGTAAATATTCAGTGTTGACAGAAATTTCTAGGATTTTCTGAGAAAAAAGATCTATGGTCTGGCAAAAAGCATATCTAGATTTTTATAGTTTTTTTTTTTAATCATACTCATCTCCAGGGAAAGAGACATTCTAATAATTTTGCTGCAAAATTATTAGATAACTTGAAACAGTTATTTGTCTTAGCGGTTAGTTTCCACTAGTAGTCTAATAATGTTTTAAATTCTACCTGTTAGGTAGTTAATATTATCATATGACACTAGTGAAAATTATACACAACACTTTAGAATTAGAAATGTTGATCAACCTACTGATAGTATTCATTTTATTGAAATAATCCAAACAGCAGAGGTGAGCTTAATGGATTCTACCAGATAACCCAAAACCCTACATAAATTTTAATATAAAAAATTCCAGAAGTTCAAGACTCTGGTTACAAACAACAATGAAAACAAAAACTTTCCTAGTTTATTGCAACTTAAACATTCTTTATGCTAAAATTTGCTTACGATAATATACCTAAATTTTGAAGTTTATTTTCAATATTAACTTTATAAGTCAAATTTTTTCTATTAAATATTGCTAAATTTTGTTTTAGGGTGAGCTACTAAAGAATGAACTAAATATTCAGAGATTATTACATTCAAATCAATAATACATTAAAAATATAGGAGAAAAAATATATAATATAGGAAGATCATAAAGTAAACGAGATACTCTTAAAACTACCCATTTTAATTTCCATTAAAATTTAATTGTCCATTTAAATTTTAATGGAACTGTCCATTCCAATTTGTAGAATTCTCAGGATGTTTTGCATATGTATATTCCAAATGCATAAATCTCCTTCAAATAATAGCGCCCATTTATTTTTTGGCTTGTCACTTCTGAAATGCATTTTTAAAACTCTGTCAAAAATAAAGTGTCAGCAGCAGCAAAACATACCCCATTTGACACTAAAGCCATGAGATGTGACTGGTCCTTTAATGAGGGGTCTGGTAGGCGGTCCAGGCCTGTCAGGACTTGTCGTACAAACCAAAACTTCACTCGGACAACTTTTCCCTTCCATATTAGAAGCAGTCAGCTACAACACAACCGAGAAAACATTAGCATGCTTTAGTTATCAGGTATTACTAAATCAATGGTGACTTTTTAACATAGCAAGATCAAGGCATCCATAAACTCAGGCAAACACACATTTTCTCTCTCTAAACTCAAGTATTGATTTAACAGTATTTTTTAGATCACTTTTCTGTACAGTTGGCTATTAACAATTAAAAATAAAACCATAAGGTAGGTTTTAGCTAAAAACATTTTTTACCCTGTCAAAAAGAAAAAATGAAAACAGAATGTCACCACCTAGTTCTTATTGTTTTGTGAAAGGAAAAGGCAGATAAAACTTAGCTCACTTAACTAGGAGCAGGGCAATGCCACCTTGTGGAGAAATGCTAACAGTATAGCTATGTTCTCACAGCTAGCATCAATTTCCTCAAATAGTCACACACATCATTTGATAATTTGACCACTACTTACTGAGTGACTACTATGTACCAAATAACACCATTTGGCCCCCAAATTGGAGAAGGGTGGAATCAGAAGACAACTATATCTCTCCAAAATGTACACGTCATATTAGAAAATACGATGATAAGCACAAGTTCAATAAATAGGGCTGCAGAACAGGATACAGCATATTGTTTTTTTTCTCTTAATGAGCGCGAAGTTGTATTCACTTTTTTGGCTATAACACAAAGTCCTATGGTAACATTAATGGTGGTTGTTAAAGACCAAAGACAGCCTAAGTGGGGAGAGGATGGATAACGGAAGAGAAAAATAAAAACAGGTGAGGAAAAAGAAATGGGCAGAAGAACGAAGGAAAATGAAGAGCAAAAGAGAAATCCGATTAAAAGGAGAAATATGGAGGAGAAAAGTGTGAAGCGCGGCAGAGTGACAGGTGCACTCGGCATTTGGTGTGTGTCTGCCCAGGTGAGGGCACTTGGCTGTGCTGTAATGCGATTTATTACAGCACGTTACGGCAGTTTTCTCTCTCAAAAGTGAATTTTAAAATTAAAGTATGGTGTGCATTTTATAAATGTTACTTTAGAAATACAAAAGTGCTATATTTGGATGGAACTTGGAGGCCACTATCCTAAGTGAAGTATCTCAAGAACGGAAAATCACATACTGCATGTTCTCACTTGTAAGTGGGAACTAAACGATGGGTACGCATGGTCCTACAGCACAGTATAATGGACACTGGAGACCCCGGAAGGGGGAGGGTGGGGGAAGGGAGGGATGAAAAATTACCTGCTAGGTATAATGTACACAATTCCAGTGATGGGTACACTAAAAGCCCTGACTTCACCACTACACGATTCAGCCAGGTAAAAAAAAAAAAAAAATTTGTAACCCCTACATCTACTGAAATAAATAAAAATTTTAAAATCTGACAAAAAAATATAAAGTGCAGTGAAATTCAAACTTTTTTAACCTGCAGAGTCGTTCGAAACGGTAAATGACAAAACATAAAACAGCTTCATTTTTAAGCAGTTCCAGGTAACAAAATGACGTACTCACCCTGAATTTATACTGTGTGCTTCTTTTGAGATTTTTCACAGTACAGGTTAAATCCTCTCCAGTGTATTTTGGGTGGAAAAGGTTATCCTGAAAAGGCAAAGCCACAAAACAAACATCAGTTTCATAAAATCTGAGCATTAAATACCTTTGTATATAGGATTTTTATATGGCCTCTTCCTACCATCACCAGTGAGCCAGAGGTCTGGCACCTACTACAAAAAAGAGTATCAGAAGCCCATGGTGCTGTGGATAGCACTTGAACCTTAAACAAAAATTTGTCTTTATCGCATTGTAACTTCTCCTGGGTCTGGTCAACTTTACTGTGACAAAGAAGTACTTTTCAAAAATTTATTTAATAATGCTGTCATGAAAAAAGCCTCTTGTATTGAGGTCTGCATTGTCTGGCTGCAATGTGGCATGCAGTAAACGCCAGCTGAGGTTCCTGACCACACAGTGTCCTCTTCTGGCCAAGGGAGAAAGGTCAGCTCTGCTGGGAAAGGGCATGATCCTGCAAGAGGATGAACACCCCACTAGAAGTTGAATGCACGGAACTCACTCAACAGTATTCTCTGTCATTCATTCACTCACCAAATACCACTGACTGCCTTCTCTGCATCAGGCTCTCCTCTGGGCTCTAAGGACACACAAAGCCTTGCCTACACGAAGCTTACATGGCAGCTGGAGAAGGCATTTAGGGAAAAAAACGACCTACATATAAATGTAAAGCATGTCACACGGTATTCAGTGCTATGACAAAAACTAAAGCTGGGTAAGAGGATACGGTGGTGGAGCTGGTGAGGTGCTGCTGAGTAGGTTAAATATGGTAGCCATACCTGTGGCTCTTTGGGTTCAAATTTATTAAAATTAAAAATTCAGTTCCACAGGCCCAGAAGCCATATTTCAAGTGCTCAATAGCCATGTGTCTAGGTGCTGCCTTATTGGACGGCACACACTATATAACGTTTCCATCACTGCAGAAGGTTCTACTAGACAGTGCTGTTCTATGGGGTGGTCGGGGAAGGGCTGTCCAAAGAGATGACACTTAAGAGACCTGAGGGAAATGAGGGCAGTGAGTCAAAGATATCTGGAAGGGCATTCTAGCCAGAGGGCACAGGAGTGGCAAAGGCACTGGGGCCAGAGTACACCTGGCCTGTTCAAGGAACAGACAGGAGGCAGACAGGACTACAGTGGACAGAACAGACAGTAATGAACCAAGCACACAGGACCCTGCAGGCTTTGTCAGAGCTGTGGCTTTTACTCTGAAAGGGAGGGGAAGCCACTGAGGTGGGAAGGGTTCCAAAAAGAGCACTGACATGATCTTTCTGTATTTTGCTGGATCACTCAGGCTTTGTGCAGAGAGCAGACTGTAGCATAACAAGGGTGAAGTTAGAAATAAGGGTGAAGTTAGAAATAGTATTAAGAGTCCACCGAAATAATTCAGGGATGAGATGAAGTTGGCTTGTAAAAGGGCAGTAGCTGTGGAGACAATGAAAAATGGTTAGGATCCTAAATAATTTCTAAAGGAAGATTTAAAAGGATTTGCTGACTGATTAGATATGGGGCCAAGGATGACTCCAAGGGATTTGGCTTCCCCAGCTGAAAGGATGGGGGTGCCATTTACTGAGACGGGAAAGAGCAGGCTGCTGTTGGTAGAAACTGAGACTTTGGTTTTGAAATCATGTAGCTAATCCAATTTCATGGTGCCCCGTAGCCATAATAATGCTGACTTATGCAAAACACAAGGGTACAAAATCTGTAAAACTTACATTTTCATCCTCCTGAATTTCCAAGGTATAGGTGATAACTTCCTCGGGTGAACAGCCTTCCGGCTTATTCCACTGTAACGTGACCCATGTGATGCCAGCTCGAACCAGTCTTGGTGCAGAGGGCATCTGCGGGATGTTTCCTAATGTGTAGCACACCACCTCTTGGCTGTAACCACTGTAGAGAAGGAAACAGCGAGACACACATTTAGGAGTGTGATAGGGTTTTGTGTTTTAAAAGAGGAGGCATAAGCTTACACACTGCCCACCCTGCTGGAGTCTGGGGCCTGACAGGCGCAGTAAGCAAAGGCAAGCAAGGATCCTTCATGTGACACTGTGTGCCACAGCTTGCAGCTTGCTCTTTTCCCCCTGTGGTCTGCTACTAGATGAGAACACTAAGTTACAGGACAATATACCGCTGCCCCTTTGTATGTGTGGGTTCCACATCTGTGGATTCAATCAATACTTTTCAATATTGAAAATATTTTCAAAATAATTCCAAAGTTTAAGAAAGCAGAACTTGAGTTTGCCACATTGAGAACTAGGGTGAGTCCAAGCACATGAAGTGATATGCAGGCATTGTGTTAGGAATTATAAGTAATCCAGAGTTGATTTAAAATATACCGGAGGGGAGGATATGCACAGGTTATATGTAAATACTATGCCATTTTATGTAAGAGACTTGAAGATCTGCGATTTGGGTAGCCATAGATCCATGGGGTGTGGGGAAGGAGGGTGTGTGTCCTGGAACCAATCCCCTACAGATACTGAGGGATAACTGTACTTAAGAAATTTCTTTTCTCCCCCAAAGCACTGAACAGAAAGCATAGCACAATGCAATGTTTTTTAAGCTATGAGTGATAGCTACGAAGGATTCTTCAAATCAATGTCGTCACAAATAATTTGGCTGTTGATAAGATAAATGTTTTACAAATATAGACGGTACCGTTTTTCAAAAGTTTGTGGATGCTTCCAATTCATTTAAAAATGTGTGAACCACGGAAGCCTTTATCATTATGACTTTGTCAACCAGTGAACTCTAAAACTACAATGGCTATCATGGGTGGAGGAGGCAGGTCTGCAAAATTTTGTGATGTTATAAAGAGATTCTTTAGGCTGGAAAGAAGGTTGGGGACCACTGATGTGCCAAACCTTTAAGAAGATTTTCAATAAGCAGTGATAAAAAGATTTTTCCCTTAATCAAGAGTTGCCCAGCAAGTACAATTGAAACATGGCCTTTTCAAAGCCTCCTTTTAATCAGTTGAGGCCTGGCAGTACACCTGTTCTTGCCTTTCTCCTACAGCCTGGAGCTATGCAGCAGCCTCCAAGACAGTCCAGGTTTTCCGCAATTCTGTGAGCATCTTCCCTGGGCTTCACAACAATGATCAGCCCAGCACCCTTTTCTTTGTATCAGGAAACACATAATTGAAAAAAGGCAGCTGAATGAAGAGCTTGCTAAAGTGATGAAAGAAAAAGGCACATGATCTCAAAAAATAAAGCCTCAAGAGGAATTCCTTTTAAAATCTGTACTGCTACCTTCATCTTGGTTCTCAGAGACCCCTAGTGGGGCGTTTGCAACACAGGCTGCAAGACTGCAAAGGGGCCACAGTGGCATTCATCCCCTCACAGGAGGCCTCGTCCCCTCTGATCAGGATTCCCTCGCAAAACCTCGAGTTGATTCAGCGTGGAGGCAGCCTGCCCCATGACTTTCAGCAATGTTGAAGAAGCTCAGAATCATCAGCCAAAGGTGGAAGGGCAAGAGGATAGGGAAATGCCATACCTGGTGCCAATGTCATTCCGAGCGGCCAGCCTGAACGTGTACCCCATTGCCGGACAAAGCTTTGTCAACTTGCAGTGCTTTTGGCTCCCAAAGAAGCACTGTCTGAAACCACTGTTTCTTTTTCCCTAAAAGAAAACAATGTAATGGGCCCATATGTTTAAAAATAATAAGAAAACGAAGGAGCATTTTGAGTAACTTTTTAATTGCCTAGTTTGTACAAACAAAATCAACAGAAGGAAAGCTTATAGGGAAGTGTCCATATTGTGCATAGAGCACTCTACAATGAAATCTCATCTTTAACATAAGGCACTGCAGAAAATTCTGTAACTAAGATAGGCAATTCACTGTACTTGTGGTATTTCTAAAGTGGTTTTGGGTTAATAAAATAAAAAAGGTCCTTTCAGGCACAAGGTGATGCTCCAGTTAAAGATGACAATTTCAAAAATCCTCTTCCTCACTCGGGTTGGTCGAAACTGCCCAATCTAATCAATCGGGAGTCTGATGGCAGCTGCAGAGGGGTCGCCAGCTCCGAAACTGCACAGCCTTTCCCAGCAACCCCTGAGCGCCAGAGAGCCAGACTGGACGACTGAACGTGCCACACAGAGCACTCTCCAGCTGTCCCTCTCCTGCCATGCGGTGGGCCCCAAACCCCTCACAAGCACATGCTAGTGATAGTGAGCTGTTTATTCAGTGACCCCTAAATACTGGTCACAAGCCTTTGATTCATCTGGTCCGCAGATGCTTTCCTTCTAACAGGGCTGCAGACAACCTGGGTGCTCAGTCAATGCTTGCAGAGTGGAATGTCTGATAAGCACTTGGGACACTGGTTGAATTCACCAATGTGTATGTTACAAGCACACTAAGTTTCCCATTAGGCTAGAAATATATTTTTAATGCCTTTCTAGCCACACATGATAATTTAAATTCCTTGAAGTGAAAATAAAACACTCCAGTGGGTCTCTTAACAGACCCATGGGTGAAGGCAAAAACCTAACCTACCTTATGCCATACTCAGAGGCATGTAATACTCCTATTAGCAGTTTGCTAGAACATTTCCTACTCATAACCCATATCATCTTATTATCTTATCTATGTTCACACAAAAGAAAACCACATGCTAATGTTGAATGGATTTTAACATTCTACTCAGACAGTCAGGCCCAGGGTCTTCAGGAGTATGTCTGAAGTTCTGAATTTATTTTATAAAGAGTAAAGCAAGCACATTTTTCCCCTAAGCAAATTTAATCATCTCCTCCTTTAAGCAGGCCTCCAAATACTCACCACTAAAACACATTCCAGGTGAAGTTTAATTAAAAATAAAATAAACACACAACTAGCTTGAATGTCACTAGGGCGAACAGATTAAAAACAACCACACCACATTCGTCCTCAAACTAACCTCTTCCCCACTCCATCTTTTCCCCAAGCAAGGTGGCACCTTTTCCAGTGGAAGGGAGGGGAAGCTCTAATGGTCTTTAAGATTCAAAGTTCATTTTATCAAGCGTTCAAAGTACATTCAGGTGCAAGAAAGCAGGCGGGGAGGGTAGAAAACACCACTTTCAGTTACTACTTGAGCGGAGTCACTGTGGCTGGCACATCATGCCCTTGCGCTGACTTTAACCTTGAGTGTTGAGGCTGAGGAAGATGATTTATTCATACGCATACACTTGCATAATTATATCCAGGGTCTGATTATACTCTATGTGAGCCCTGGTATGTTTTGTATCCATTTCTGGCTACAGCATGATCTACCTTCTCTCCTCTATTTCTGAACTCGAGTACACAGCAGGAGAAAGGCACATCCCGCCACGGCGGAAGCTCTCATCCCTTCCAAACCTGGTGCTGGCTCCCCTTCAATGCCTCATTTTTCCTATTTCCTTGTTTGGTCTCCTTTGTCCATTTCTGGTGCTTAGAACTATAGCCAGTAAATAAAAAGTCAATCTGTTCCTTACGAGGCTGATTTGCTTTAATATGGTAGAAACCAGACTGACTGTGGGTTAAATGAGAAAAGAGTCGGGGGGCATCCGTGGTGGGCACCAGACTTTTCTCTTAAAAGGGCCATACCACTTGGACTAAGCAAAGAACTGGGAAGGAAGCACTATGTGACCTCTGAGATATTTTCTTATATTGCTAACATTTAAAAAATTTTTTCTGCTTCACTATCAGGAACAATTGCTAAGTCAACTCCAACCTGTTTAGACAAAGCATGCCAAATTTTCCATAACACCTTCCAAGATGTAATACTGTGCGCATGCAACTTGGGACCATGTAGAAAGATCCAGAGTTGTTAGAACCTTGGGATCAAGTTTTAGAAGCAATGTCTGTAGAGTCTACAGGGGTAAGAGTACAAATATTTCACACAGTTAAATTAGGGCTTATTGGTGAATTTTTAGAAGTTAGTGAGAATAATGCAAAAACAAAGGAAAGTAGGTTAAAATATTTAAGACATCAGAGAAGCTTTGGAAAAAAAGAATATATTCATGGACATGGAGTTTAATACGAAAAGGATATCTGGAAAGAAAAGAATTAATATTCAGAAAAGTCACTGTAGTACAACAGTGATCGGTGGCTGAGAGGTTAACACGCAAACACGGAGAAGGCCACGGGCTCCAGTGATGCAAGGCCTGCATGTGCACGTCACACTGGTCTGCCAGCTGCCAGGCTCCCACACGGCTCTGGGGCCTACACATTATGGTAAGCACACGTTCAAAGGGACACACGATTTGGAGAATCTGTTCATAAACCAAGTGGGATCCCAGGTTGCAAACAGCATTTATAAACAAAATACTGCCCAGTTCTTCTTGCTG
Source organism: Indri indri (assembly GCA_004363605.1). Taxonomy (NCBI): domain Eukaryota; kingdom Metazoa; phylum Chordata; class Mammalia; order Primates; family Indriidae; genus Indri; species Indri indri. Next base: position 11,461 of record RJWJ010028730.1, on the reverse strand, counting down.
ACAGAAATGGATAGGGTAAAAAAAGACCAAAAAAAGCTAATGCTTTAGAAGATTGAAAGATTCATATAAACTGACAGGAGTAATAACATGGATGTTTATCATTGTTTATCAAAAATTAAATATTTCCAAACCATTACCGTCAGTGAAGTTTTACAGATGGTAAATCACAACTTTCATATTTTATAGGTAGTGTAGCTCCAAGTGATTTTGAGAGATTATATATAATCTATGGCATGTTCCCTCTTTTAATAAAATCTAATTTAAACTACACAGGATTACTGAGATATGCTAGCTATACTTAGGAAACTTACTTTTTAATAATTTCAAGTCAGCCTTGTGCAAAGTTCCCTACTAAAACGTGGTCCTAGTGGAAATGGGTAACAAGCTGACACTTTTCGGGACAGCTGTCATCAATAACCTGGTTAAACACAGGCAGCAAGGACAGCCATGTCTCAGGCCTAGTCCTGCTTAGCTACTGCTGCTAGGCCACTTGCGTGGCACACAGAGGAGAGTACATGCCCTCAAAGGGGCTGTCAGGGGCTCAGAGTTGACTGGGCTGCAGGGGAGAAACGGCGGACTCCCAGAGGCACCCGAATTCTCTGTGCCTGGTGGGTCAGGTGTGCATCACGGGAGCCACCGGGATCGAGACCTCTCTGAGACGAACACGGGAGTTCCTGTTCTTGGCGGGGAAGGAGAGGGAACTTCACCCCAATTAGAGAAACTGGTGAGAAGAGTCTGCTCGTTCTGGAGCAAACCTAGCCACTGGGCTACTGACTTCATTTGACACGAACTGATACAAGCCCCAGCCGTGCTCTGGCCTAACTTACTTTCTACTGCCAGTATCTGTGAGCCAGAATAGGGTGGATTTTCAGGGTTCACTGGCTTGTTTCCATTTTATAATCTCGGGCAAGCCCAAATGCTTGTTTCTACTGCTCGAACTGAGTTCATTCAAGGGCAAGGTTAATCTTTACTAGAACGTAAAGAAATCTTAGAGTACAAACCAACTGTGTACAGATAAACTTCAAGGTGCTCAGTTTGGCGTGGGGTGACGCATTACAAACCTGGGTTGTTTCCTTTTCCAAGCTGAGTGTTCCTCTTCTCACTTAACTAGATTCACATTTCTTGCTAATCTTTTGTCATTCTACACTCAGACCTAGCCTGAGAGCACCGATTCCTCACCCTGGGGAAATGTTTTCTGACCAGGCCCAGGGTGCTTGTCCACCTACTCTGGTCAAAACTGCTCTCCAGGAAAGGACTTGCCTTGCCAGCAAGTTGGCTCGTGTCCACGGCACACAGCAGATCGATCCTCCCCCGTCCTGAGCTCCCAGCCTGCCTCCTTCTCCTCTTTCTTATAGCTGAACAAAAACACACTGCATGTTATCCACATTCCGGACACCGCTGGGGTCGGCTTACTCTCTGTCCCCTCCAGCATCCTCAGGCAGCCCCGTCCCCTAATGTCACCGCAGAGTCCACCTGGCCTACGCTGGACACTCCATTTTTCTGAACTTTGGCACGCAAGTACCTCTTTTCATTTCTAGGTTCACATGTTAAAAGGAGTCTCCATCTTTGGGGGAGAGTCCCAGCCTTAGAACACTTAGGACAGTACACATTCCATCCACATCTGCCTCCCCTTTGCTCCATCTTCATCCTCACTCACATTTTACAAGGGTCACACATTTGGTTACAAGTCCTCAAAACAAGAGAGCACAGATGTTGCTCTAGGCCCTACAGGCTCCTGGCGAAATTCTGAAGAATGGGAATAACTCCAACTTTTTGCCAGATTATGAAGGGGCTCGATCACAGAAAGGAAGGGGTGAGAGAAGTGAACTTGGAGAGTATAGAAAATGTAGTCTTACGCGGCTACATGGCAGAAAATGACCGACCGCCCTAGAAACATTTTTAGAATGTGATAATGACCTCAAGGACAAAGATCTTTCTTCCCCAAGGGGGAAAAAGGCCTTGCCAAACATTGTATTCTTTAAAATGAAATTTGGGGATAAATTGTAAATATAAAAGATTTTAAATATTTTAAGAAACATATTATTTTCTCTGTCCCTTTATTACTTATTTGAGTATTTTCCCATTTCTTTCTAATCTATAGTTAAAAAATAAAAATTAGGCAGTGGCTCACACCTGTCATCCCAGTGCTTTGGAAGGCCAAGGTGAGAGGACTGCTTGAGGCCAGGAGTTCCAGATCAGCCTGGGGAAAATAGTGAGACCCCATCTCTATAAAAAATGAAAAAATTGGCCAGCCATGGTGGTGCGTGCCTGTAGTCCTAGCTACTTGGGAGGCTGAGGCAGGAGGACTGCCTGAGCCCAGGAATTCGAGGCTGCAGTGGGACTATGACGATGCCACTGTGCTCCAGTCTGGGCAGGAGAGCAACATACTGTCTTCCAGGAAAAAAAAAAGTAAAGTATGTTGCTGAACTACTCTGAGTCACCTGAAGGAATAGGACACATGATCCTGCTTTTCAAGTAAAACTCCTGAGGCAGAGATATTAACTGGCAGGACACCATTGATCTCCTGGATTCTTTGTCCTTATTACTCACTAAGAGAGCATTCAGAGTGATCTTTTCCATCTGCTAACTGGGAAGAGTGGTATTTGAGCACCATTAAGGCATATCCCACTGGCACAGCTGAGTAGCACTGGCTATAAGGTCCTATCACTGCATTTCTGAGTACACATTTTTCTTCCTTCTCCCTCTCTCCAGAATACCAAGAAGGAATAAAGGGTAGGAAGAAGAGTTATGTTGTACTTTCAAAGTTTATGACCTTATATCTAACAGTCTTGGGACATGGTTTCTAAAACACTGTATGTGCAAAGATAAAGGAAAAAATATTTGTTAATGGTTTCTCAGGACTGAAAGAAGTCAAGAGAAGCCTTATATCATAAGGTCTAAACAGTCTAAAATTCTTTTATTCCTCATCCATTGAGGAATAAAGTCTATGTCTTTTTCCCTTGAATGTGGGTGGGCTTGTGACTCTCTTGTAACCAAAAGAATGAAGTGGAAATGAAGCTGGGTGACTTCCAGGGCTAGGTCTGAAAAGGTGACAAAGCTTCTGCCTTTTCCCTGCGATACTCACTGTGCAATTCTGACTACTCTAAGGCAACCTTGCTGGGTGGCAGTCACAGGCTCTATGAACAGGCCATGTGGATAGCCCCCAGATAGGTCCCACCCACAGCAAGCACTGGCTGCTGGACTTTGAGTGAAGACACTGCCAGAAGATTCCAGCCCCCAGCCAGTGAGCACTCGCAGTTGAAACCCCATTATAATTACAACTCTACCATAGAGCACTCACAAGCCACCGCTCAGTGCCCACCAAATCCCTGACCCAGAATCCATGAACATAAGAAAGTGACTGTTTGAAGCCACCAAGTTTTGAGGTAATTTGTTATGCAGTATTACACTCATCTATTGTGATGGCCATATATGTTTACTGTATGAAGTTTTACCCCTCTGAATTTCAGCAAACTTTTATAAATTCCTCCTACACAATAACGAGCCAGGAAGTAAGGAATGGAATGTGAAATGCTAGCATACATAACAACGTCTGATGTGTAAAGGGTCCTATGTTCTACATGCATGTAGCACATGCCTTTTCTCTCAAAGCTATCCAACAAAGGGCCTCTCTGAATAAATTTTAAAAATTGTTTTGGTAGAAGCTAAAAATATAACCAGACTCCTAGATGATAAAGATCAACCAAAATTGCCAATCAAGAGCTATGCAGTTGCTTCATATTAATAATGTTATATTTAGGACTGAATTAAAATTTTTAATAATGCTATACGCAGTTTAGAGAACCCTGGGGAGATTTTTAAATACAGACATGCAGTGGTCTTTTGGGGACAGTTTAGGTATGACATAGTCTAAAACCACAGGAGTGAGCAAACAAAATAACATTTCAAAGGACTTCCTCATGTAACCAGGTTTTCATCTTTCTCTGGGTATCTGTTTATAAACACATAATGGAGCAGAGTTCCAGTGGAGAAACCAATTTACAGATGGTCTTCCTATCTGAAAACTGGTAGCTAAGTATATAAAAAATATTTGATTTGGTTCATAAAATCCAACTAATTTTTAAAGTTAAAAATACATTTAAAAACATTTGTTGCTTGTGTTAACCTGTAAAAGTATGTAACTGGAAGACTGAAAACAATAACAAAAGAATGTTTTCAAGTCAGTTTTTCTTCATAAGGCTGACCTCAGTACTCTAAATGGCTGCTTTCCTGTTAAGAAACATAGTGCATCCATGGCCAATTCTATACATGCAACTCACAAATATCCCAATTAATTCAGGCCACAGTGTTCTCCTGCCAGAGTAATTCTGTAGACTGCGGGGGCTGTGGTGGCTCCCGCTAACATTTCCAACCGCCCTGGCACTAACAGCACTGGCAGTGGGTATCCCAATGCTACTGGCACTAATAGATGAAGTTGGCTGATATTTTCAATTACCTTCAAATTAATAGACTGGAAACAATCCTTCCTGTTCCTCTTTATAATAGCTTCATTCCTGACGCAAGAATAAGAGTGGCCAACAGAAGGGTGCTAGAATACTTGGTGAACTGGCTCCCTTTGGTCATGTGACTTACTCTTCCCGATCTTTTCAGGAAGGGGGGCCTCTTTCCATCGCCCCCCTTCTCTCACAGGTTCTTTTACAGCCACGCCTGCTGCCTTCCTGAGCTGCTCTTACCAGGTTTGATAACTGCCTGCTAAATAAGTTATATGAATTTGGTTATCAGTTGTCATGTGCTTGTGGCCCATGGCTGCTGGATCCAGACATAAGCTGAGTGATCCTGGGCTGGGCATTCTCTGTAACAGCGTAATTGAACCTGTCAGAAATGGCAACGATAAATCAAAAAATAAAAAAATAAAATTGCATTGGCCAACTGAACTACCGCCAGGCTCTAAGATTTAGTCTGCTTGTGCGTCTATATTTAGAGGTTGTTCCAGCACTGGCCGACCCTAGGCAACATCAAAGATAAATGTTGGCTTGAGAAATGAAAGAGCATGTATGTGTTCAGCATAATCATATATACAAAGGGGCTCCTCACAGGGAGGTGGGGACACTTCACATCTGGGCAGATTCAAAAGTTCCTTGTGACAAACCCCACTTCCCCTCAGGGATGTCTCTTTCATTTTACTGAGCATCCTGGCACAGAGGACGTTTCAAAGGTAAGAGAGTGGGATGGTTTGTGGTTGCAAGTTACTAAATAAACACTACATGCATTTGGTCCCTTGGCATACCAGTTTTCCTATTAGTGGGAGAGGCTTGGCTGCCTGAAATAGCCAAGGGTGATCATCAGGTCCTCTGATTTAAATAAACAAAACAAACAAAATTTTCTTATATACTTCTCCAAATATTGAGGTTCATCTGGTATCAAGTGCTTTGATATGATTAATGTGTTAAGACTGCCCCAGTGAAGGGGGAGGAAGAGAGCAGAGGGGGTCCCTTTAGAACAGGCTGCTAGTACAATTTAAAAATGAACCACAGGATGGATGGGCTTGGTCCATCCACCTAGTCAAGGCCCAAGGTGGTTTTCTTCCAGCTGGCAACCAGCAGGCACAACAAATACAAGTTGATAAATAAGGTGCCAGGAACCAAGATGGGATTTGTAATTTAGCCTCAGCCAGAAGCACCCCACCAAGTCTGCAGCCCAAACACATAATAAACACCATCCTGCACACATGACAAATGGTAAAAAGCAGGGAGAAAATCTGACACAGGGGTGTGGATGTCAGGGGCTGAGGTCCCCAAAAGAGGGGGCTCCTTTTAACTCTGCCTTGGTACCTAAAGAACCTCGGAGTTATTAAATCCTTTTTGGCCTAGTTTCCTTCAGTAGCAGCTATACCGGGGTGAGCAATTTCCCTGGCTCTTTGAAACCACCTTCAGCTGTGGCAGTGAAAGTCTGTGATATGGAAAAGCACTGCCACTCTGCCAGGTCACGGATCTGACTCGAGGCACTTGTGAGCAAGATGGTCTCTGATGGACAGAGTGGCAAACCAACCCAGGACCCTGCTCTCCAATCCCCATAAGGGCAGTTCCCAGGAACAACCAAAGAGCACATGAGCCTGGGCAAGGGGCACCTTCCCACTACATTTCAGCCTGGCACTGGTGCTGGTCGGGGAATGGAAGGCTGCCTTCCAGCTTTCTTCACAGAACTAACATGCCATTCACCTAAGGTAGCATGGCACCCCGGAGAGACAGAGTCACCAAATTCTCAGGGAGGCTCTTTCTCCTCATCCATTCTGCAGGACACAGGAAGTCACTCTGCTTGCTGACACTCCACTTGTCTCCATTCCAAGAGTGGTTGCTGTCTAACCAGGAAAGCGACGTGCAAATTTGCTTGTGCCAAGAAACATTCTGAGAGATTATCAATATTAACTATTCAACAATAAGCTAAATAGGAATCTGATTAATAAATCAGTTACCAACTGTTTCCTATGGGGCCAGCTCAATCCCTAACTTCAGAGCTAAACTGACTACTCCCGAACTAGATGGATGCCCAAGAAGCTACAGTCTGGGCCGGCTACTCGCTTCAGGAGTTTTCTGGCCCAGGACTGTAGGGCTTGGCCTGCTAAGGTTCCCTGGGGCTCGTGGGCTCTACCTGCTCCTGGCATTTTCTGCTCTCTCAACTTCCCCTTGATTTCTGTGCTATTTATTTCATTCTTAGTCCACTGTGTTTTACAGCTGTGTTGCCTGCTCAGTCACCAGGAAAACCAGATGTGAACTTGCTTTTGGGCTAGCTGAGTCACCATGAGGAAGATTCTTGGGAACCCCAGGAGTCACATTCCCACGGAGCTATTTTTCTGGTTCTCCCATATATCCCCTACACGTCACATCCAGAAGCTGGGCTGATAGCACGTTAACATCCATATATAGCACTGACATAAGTTTTTGTTTAGTTCGAATTCGAGACACTAACCTCAGGGCTCCTGTTTAAGTTCCCAACAGAAAAATGTCATATGCCTCGCACACAAGTCTTCTAATTGTTGACTTTTCCCATCCAGATCTTAACATCTGCTTAGGTGAACTTGCACCAAAAACATGGAATAATCACTACACTGAATCTGCCACTGACCATGTTATCTTGTTCAATCTTTATATTCCTGGGAGATAACTGACATTACTTTTCATTCAGGGGTTAACCTACTTGCTTGGAGTACCATGATTAGTTAGAGACTTTTATGGTTGAAATGTTCTCTCAAGTTTACGTGTTAGAAAATTAATCCCCAATGCAACAGTGTTGAGAGATGGTGATTTTTTTTTCTTTAAGTGGTGAATAGGTCATGAGGCTCTGCCCTCATGAATGCATAAATGCCATTGTCACAGGAATGAGTTCCTGATAAAGGATGAGTTTAGCCTCCTCCCCTCGCTTGGGCTCGTACTATCTTGCCCTTCTGCCATGAGATGATGCAGCAAGAAGGCCTCTGTCAGATTCAGGCTCTCGACCTTGGCTCTCCCAGCCTCCAGAACCGTAAGAAATGAATGAATCTCTGTTTTTTTATAAATTATCCAGGCTCGGGTACTCTGTTATAGCAGCACAAAATGGACTAAGACAGAGATAAAGCAGAGACTATTGATCCAAGTCTCTCTAGATAAACACCACATCATCAGTATATGTCACTGACATATATCATCGATGTGAATCCATGCCACTTATTCCCAGCGAGATCTCCATTTGCTCTCACAGTTGCAATAGCACCAGTTAGTATTCCATATGGCAAAAACAAAAATACCTGACAGTAGAACTTACAACAAGTTTCCATAAATACTTTATTTACAGAACTCATTTTCTCTAAAACAGAAAAGAAAGCTCCTTGTCTGTTTGTGAAATTCACCCTTTTACTCAAATTTTCAAGGAAAAGGCCAGATGACCATCTATTTAATATTTTGGAGACTTAGACTGGGCAGGCATTTATGAATGATTCAATCCAAAGGTCCCTAATTCTTTTTCCTAAAAGCCCCTCCCTACCCTGGAAGCATCAAGATCCTCAATCTTTTCCCCATAGCTTCTTCTAGGGAAAAACTCCCACCTTTACTGGACACAGATAGGCCACCAAGCAGAGAAGCAACACAGGGTCAATTTAGCTCAGGAGAGTTCCCAGGGAAAAGACAGGGCAGTCTGAGGGCTGAGCTTAGGGTGGCCCAGGGAGCGGTGCAGCTCAAGTGCTGTGACCACCTTCCGCTCCACCAACATCCCACTGGGGGAAGAACCTTGACCTTGAGAAATCTAGCATGTAAGCATTGTGCTGCTGTGAAACAGAAGTTGAAAAGCTCTCTCTTATTCATAATTCTAAACTAAATCAAAACTAAAAAAAAAAAAAAAAGAAACTCTTTTATGAATTTAAGTCAGCATTGGGTGTAATCCACAAATCCAGCAGGAAAAACAAAAAAAAACCTTTAGGAGCTTCCGACCTGCTTTCTGTAGCCTTCAAAATGACTATCACCTAGATTAAAATGTAAACGTGGAGACAGGAATGCTGGGAAATCAAAATGTGACAATGATGCATCCAATAGTCAAGCAGCAACCACCTTGAAAATGACCTTCTGCCTTTCTGCTCACAATGGGGAGTCTCCTGAAGGAGGGAACAGAGCCTACAGAGCTACAAAATGCAGGGCCAGTTTTCAAACCCTACAGCTCTGGACACTAAAACTCATCTGAGTCACCACAACAACGGAACTTGACTAATAAGAAAGGCCACGCCTTTCCAAGAAATAAAAACTGATCTGTTTCAGGTGAAAATCGAAACTGATGGCCATAGCTGAAAAGCCAGTGACACCTGCACATTCCATTTTTAGTTGCTAATTACCATATCATAGTCAGTTACTTCCCACATTGATTTAAAAAGGAGTTGTCTAGTTAGTTATTAATGGAGAACAAACAGGCAGCCAACCCTCTTACAGAACTATTAATGAGTAATTTGCAAGTGAGCTCTATGCAACAGTGATGTGGTATTAATGACAATGAATTTGGGAGAGATGGTGTATCACATTCCCCCTGCACTGCAACATGTTTGTTCTCTGTCACCCATTAGGGCCCACCTTCCCTGGTGTTTTGGAGGCCAGAATATAGTTAGGTATTGACTAAGGTGGATCTTCCCAAGAAGGTCAACTCAGCACAGCATTCCTAATCCTAGCAGAAATAAAGGCTGCTGCTCTTTCTTTCATTAAAGTCTTTTTCTCAGAAGCTTGAAAACTGGGCTTGATGCCTTGTGCTCTTATTTTACCAACACTTTCCAATTTTACACTAATCATTTTATTGGAATGGTGATTACAAATTGAACCAAAGAATAAAGTATCCTGGAACTCTAACCAGTGTTGTTACACTGTAATAAAAATACAGGGGCCACAGGGGCCACCCATACACCCACATGGATGCCAGCTGTGGCGGCACACATGCGGATGGGGCAACCTCGCCTCAAGAGTCATGATTCTCAAACCAGGTGCCAGAACGGAGACAGGGCAGGGTGCTACTCCCGAACACAACCTTCTCTGAGACTCTGAGCAGTACTTGTTTCACTCCCAGGCAGTGATTTGCTTCTCAATCTTTCTGTACTCTAAGTTTGTTTCTGCAGCCCCCTGGATGACAGAGAGGCTTATGGGTATGTGGCTGGGACAGATGTCCTGGGAGAGGAGAAGAGAGAAGAAGAGAGGGGGTCTGGCTCTTGGGAGGGAAGAGGGTGATTCTGCAAAATACCTGCTTCCCAATCTCCTGCCCACCGAGTTCCACTAGGGCAGAGTCCGGAAACAGTCCTCAGTACCAGGTGCACCTGGCTCTAGAAACTACCAGGTTTCAGAGGGATGGCCAGAGCTTCATGTGTTCACACTTCCTGCAGAACAGATGCTGTTCTCTGTTTAAATATTTGCTTTTCTTCCTTGAAGGAAGCCAAGCCTAGACAGCATAGGAATGTGGGTCACAAAGACCAACTTGAGTGAGCTGCCCCAAAGAGGGCTACTGATCCCTGGCTTAGCCCCAAATTTAGAAACACAGACTATTTTGTCAGAAACTTCACCTCTGAAATGACAGAGTGGACAGAAATTAATAGGCCTATTGCTTGAATTCTCATTGCCTGGAAACCCAATGGTACCATTTTTTAATCTTTATGGGGTACTAGAAAGGAGAGAGGTATAATATAAAGCAAAGAAGCTACTGGAGAGAAAAATTTGAGAAGCATATGGCTAAGTTTGTTTGTGTCTGTTTAAAAGCACAGCAAGGGGATAAGCACCCATTGGCTTTTTCAGTTATCGCGGTAACGGTATTATCTTTTTTATGTCATGTATCCCTCATAGGACAGTGTACAATGTCAAGGCCCTGAGGTGTATACTCCATAAATGCTGAAATAATAAACAGATCAAACAACAGCGAAAAGGATTCCAAAACATTCTCTTATCAGAAGAGATAACCCTAAATGCTCTGTCTTGAGATAGCATAAATATGTAAACAACACACGAGCTGATGGCCTAATCTGTTTGCCACCTCACAGATAGGCAAGCTGAGCACCACAGAGGTCAAGCTGCCCAGTATAAAACCTGGAACAGATCTCCTACTTTTGGTGTTCTTTCAATTATCCTCAGCTGCCAGGGAGCTCACTGCACCTGAAGGCCAGGGAGCACATCACAGAGTTTGGGGTCTTTCTACAGAAGGTGAATATTAAGCCAAAGAATATAAGAGGATTCCTGTGTTAGCAAAACACCTGTGGTAGATGAGAGTCAATTACTCTGGAATCTCCTCCAAAGCTCAACAAGGCCGACACCAGCAGGAATTTCAAGGTGGGAGAGAAAATAAAGAGGAAAGAGGAAGACAGAGAATTACAAAGGGAGAAAGGAAAAGATGGAAGGAGACTGAGCAGGGGAAAGGCAGAAGGTCCAAACCATCCATTTATTGTAACATTTTGTGATTGCTTGTCCACAGTGGACCATGCTGAGCACAAACTTCATCGGCATAACTTCCCCATTTTATCGGAGGCTGTGGCACACTTCCTCTCAGCATTATGCCAGGACACTTTCATTTCAAATTCTAAGGGAAGGGACTGAGACTTCCAGCAATTGAGCCACCATTACCATTTCCTGCAGCATTTGACTTTTCTTTGGAAGTTTTCCATTCAACTATACGCGTATACTCAACTCCTCTGATCCTCCTTAACTTAGGAGGTCATGGTTCTAGGCAGAGAAGCGGCAAAAAACCAGGACATGCACCTACACATGTGCAAATACACACATACACAAATACACAGACACACACACACACAAAGTGCCCTAAGAAGACATCTGAAACAATAAAAAGGGCTCTCCTTTACTGGTGAACTCTATCTCGATATAAAACCTTAAGACGTGAAAAAAAAAAAAAACAGGTCAGTGCAACAAATCAACACATAAAAACAGACTTTCATTAATAAAGAGGAGGGGAAGATGTGACTGTATACTCACAGGTCCTTTCCAACATTCTTGACTGCCTA
>RJWJ010028729.1:0-21200 GCA_004363605.1 Indri indri | reverse complement strand
GTTAGGATGGCTATTGTCGCAAAGTTGGACAATAGCAAGTGTTGGCAAGGATGTGGGGAAATTGGAAAACTCATACACTGCTGGTGGGAATGTAAAATACTGCAGCATTGAGGAAAAGCCTGGTAGTTTATCAAAAGGTTAAACAGAGTTATACAACCCAGGAAGTCTACTCCTTGGTCTATACCCAACAGAAATGAAAACATAAGTCCACACAAAACTTGTACACGAATGTTTAAGCAGCATTATTCGTAACTAAAAAGCAGAAGCAACCCAAATGTCCATCACAACTGATGGGCGGACACATAAAATGTATACCCATACAATTGCATATGATTTGGCGATAAAAGGGAACAAAGTACTGATACACCCTGCAACACAAACGAACCTTAAAAACATTACGTTATTGAAAGAGGTCACACACAAAGGACCATATATTGTATGATTCCATTTATATGAAACGTTCAGAATAGGCAAATTTACAGAGACAGAAAGTAGATTAGTGGTTGCCAGGGCTCAGGGAGATAGAGGAGTGACTGATAACGGGTGTGGTTTCTTTTTGGAGAGGTGAAGATGTTCCAAAATTAAGTGTGATGATGCTTACACAACTCAGTGAATATTCTAAAAACCATTGAATTTTAAAACCATTTTAAATAGGTAGATTGTATGGTATGCGAGTTATATCTCAATAAACCTGTTGCAAAGAAAATCCAACAACAAAACAACCAACCCATGTTCTTTGAATACATTATATTCCTCATTCGGCATTTGTCATATATTATTTTGTCTAATGTTTTTTTTTTTTTCCAATCAACATGTTACTTTATCCCCCGCAAGCGATGATCTCTGAATTGTGGGGTTTCTCCAAGATTTGTTTTCTTCATTGCATTTTCCAAATTGTCTTCAATGAGCACAAATTACTTTTATGTTTAAAAGAACTATATTATGTAGATATGAGGATGTCATTTGACAAGCAAAATTATTAGCTTCTAAAGGGCAAAGTCTGTGTCCCTTTGTGGATTCTTCTGATGCAAGCACAGTATCTTCCACATAGTAGACGCTTAGCAATGATTTATAGATATTATTGATAAGGACAGTAGGTTTGAGCTCTATTACGGGTCTAAGTCTCTGGGTCTTTGGTAGCCTCTGTGAATTTGTTATTGGTAATAGAGTTCAGGAACAGCAAATGTTACTTTATGATTATAAACCTTAAAAGAGGTCAAATGTATTTTCACTGAAAGAGAAATTGTGTTTTGGTTCGAATGCCAATTTCCATACCACACATTTCAGAGACGGAGTAAACTTAGCTTTGATACTCATTTCCAGACAGACTGGGCTATGTCTACGCCGTCGGGTCGGCTGGCTTCCCGGTGCAGTGGCACCTGCCCGGAGGGGGGTGTCTTGCATCAGCGTCCTGAGGTCATTTTGTGAGCTACGTGCTTTGCCACGTTTCTTCAGGGGCCCATTTCAGTAGCGCTTTCCCTCGGCTCCTGCCTTCGCGTCTTCATCTCTTCTGGGCACACTTCTCCTCCCGCCTCTCTCTTCCGGGGCAGGAGCAGGGATGGCCAGCGGGCTTCCTTTCCACCTACTTGCCCGACCAGCTCTGGCTTTTTCACTTTCAGGCACCGTGTCTGCCTTACTATTATAACGTTTCACGTTGATTCTGCCAGTTGGCCATTTCGACCTCATTTTAGAGGAGGAAACTGAGGCACACCCTGCAGGTGGCAGAGTCTGGACGGGACTGGCGAGTGGCTTGGCTGGGAGCAGGCTGGCGCCAGGCCGTCTAGGCTTGAGTGGAGCTTCCCTGCCCGCCAGCTGGTCCCCTGGCTTCCTCCTGGAGATGATGATGGTCCCACCGCACAGGGCTGGAACAAGGATCGGTCAGTTCGTCATGCGCGTAGAACAGTGCTGGGCACTGCACAAGGGCCACGCAAGTGTTTTCAAAGTGACTGGACTGAAGCCCGTCTGACTCCACAGCTGGTAATGGCGGGATTTCAGGCCTGCTTTTTGTTCCACCCCCTGTCCTAGCAGCAGAATCACACAAAGACCGAACTCTGACTCTGAACAGGGAACAGAGTTAGCGACCGAGGCACCCGCACGGTCCCCCTGCTACCGTCAGACCCCTCTTGCCTCCAGCCGAGCCCGCGGGGCCAGAGCTCCCCAGCGGCCAACCAGTGGGTTCCCAGTGGGTTCCCAGTGGATCCTCAGTGGATCACCAGTGGATCCCCACGCAGCAAAGCCCAGTGGGCGCGTGTCTCGCCGCCACCCGGGTCTGGCCTGCCTCCCCCACGTCGTTCCCTCCCCCATGTCGTCGCTCCCACCTGTCCTTTCCTCACCACGGGCCAGTCGCCCTGGCCAGCTGTGGGTTCCTCCGACCCTCCAAGCTCATTCCCTCCTCAAAGCCTTGGCGCCCATCTGGACGCGTTTCCCCCAGACTGTCGCACAGACTCCCCGGTTCCTGTCATCTCGCCGTGCCACCTGCTCCCTCGACCGCCGTTGGGCTCCCGCGCAGAGCAGAGGGCAGGGAGAGTTCGAGGGACTGTTAGAAGGCAGCCAGGGTGGGGTGGGGAAGCCTTCGCCATCCCCGGGCCTGGAAGGTGGGGGCGGCGAGAGCAGACTGGAACCTGGGCAACCCCAGGGGGGCAGCTCTGGGGGAGAGAGAGCCCCCACCGCACTGCGGCGGGGCGCGCGGCCAGGACCTTGCGGGGAGCAGCGGGGTACGCGCACTTCTCCGCCCCCCCGCCCCGGCCTCGCGCCTCCCCCGTCGGTGGGACCGGGACGGAGGGGCCGTCGGAAATTAGCCCTCACTTTCCCTGCCCGAGTCGTTGTTTATCTTCTCCCCTTTTATCTTTTTAACAGCACTCTCTGCAATCCTCTTCTTTTGATTTACGCGTTTATTGTCTGTCCGGGGGCCCCCAGTTCCCTCTAGAATGTAAATATCTCGAGGGCCAGGCCTTCCAGTTGCTTTTTTTCTTTCTTTCACGTTTCATCCCTGCGAGCGCAGCGCCCGGCTCCGAGCCCGGCGCGTAGTAGGTGCGCGGTCCTGCGGGCGGGACCAAGGGCCAGACGAGCGCACAGGTGGCTCGCCCCGAGGGAAAAAGGAAAAAGCTCGTCGGGGTCGTCTTTCTTTTTCTTCCAGAGAGATCAGGTGGCCGAACACTTCCTGGCGCCGGGTCTGGGCTGCCCCTCCGGCCCCCAGCTCTGCGGCCGGGCGCGGACGGCAGGTGCCGGCGCGTCCCCAGGTGCGTCCCCCGCGCGCCCCTCGGCGGTCCCTCTCCCGGGCCGGGCGTGAGCCGGGAGGGAGACACCGGCGCTCGCTGCGGGTTATTTTTAGCCGGCGGCCGAGCCCCCCCTCCCCGGGGGCGGAGCGGCCAGAGGCGGGGAGGGAGGGAGCTCCCGGCGCCTCCGCGCTCGCTCCCGCGGGGCTCCGTGCGCGGCGGGGCCCGGGCGGCGCTGGCAGCAGCTGCCGCGGTGACCTGCGCCGGGCGGGGCGGGGCGGGGCGGGGCGCGCGCTCCTGCGGCGGCGGCGGCGGCCGTGCTCATCCCTGCGCTCGCGTGGACGCGGCGCTTCCAAATGGCTTGTCCCGCTCTCGGTCTGGACGCTCTGCAGCCCCTGCAGCCCGAGCCGCCCCCCGAGCCTGCCTTCTCCGAGGCGCAGAAGTGGATCGAGGTAGGTGCCGGCGGGCGGCCTTGGGGGGCGCCCGGAGCCCCGCGCGCGCTCGGTCCGCAGGTCCAGCCTCGCCTCCCCCGCTTTCCTGGGCGGCTGCTCCGGGTCCCCCGCCGGGGCCCGGCGAGCTGGGATCCCCCGGAGCTTCGGCCCTGGAGTCCCGGGCGCGGGTGGGCGTGAACGGGCGACACTGCGGTCCCCGCGCGCGTCCCTCCTGCCCGCCGGCCCCGCAGATCTCGGCCGCTGCCGAGCGAAGCGCCGCAAACGCGCAGGAAGCTCGCGTCCCCCGAGTCCTCACGGGTGCCGCATTCGGGGTGCCTCGCTCCCCGTCCCACATTCCGCCTCTCGGGCCCCCCCTCCGCCCTCCGGAGCGGGGCCGGCAGTGCCTCCACCGAGGCGCATTCCCACCGAGCCTCCCGCTGCGCTCCTGGCACCGGCTCAGGTGTGAGGCTGGCACAGCGCACAGGGCCGGGGGCGCCTGCGGGGACCATCTGCGAGCTCACCGTCCGCATAGACGCTGCCCAGCCATCGGCAGGCCCCGCTCCATCCCGGAGACGGCTGGGCGGGCTCCGAGGTGCCGCGTACCTGGCTCGGTCGGCGTATTTCACTTCTTGAACGACTCGGTGGCAGGCCAGGGAACTCACTGGAGCTCTCGGTTCGGTCCAGGAAGCGCTGGCCGGGCGGTCCTGATTCGCGCTGTCTGTCTGTGGGCGCAGCTCGGCAGCCCTGAGCTCCCCGAGTGACCCGTGGACGGTGGTCAGGACGCAGGAGGGGCGCGAGGGGGAAAGGTGACCCCTGGGATCGTGCAGGGAGGCTCTGCTTCAACGGGGGGCCTCCCTGGAGGTTTAACGGGAGGTGTGAATTTGGCCTCGCTGCCGCAGTGACAGGCAGTTCAGGGAGGAAGCTGTCATGACCCAGCAGGGATGGAGCTTCCAGGGCTCAGTCCGCCACTCGGTGACCCCCCTTCCTGCCGGCAGGCACCGTAGCTCTCAAGGTGCTGCAGGGGTAACAGAGCTCGGATGCGACAGCTTTAAATCTGCTGAGCTGCCTGCAGAAACCACCCTCATCCGATGCTGCTCTCCCGCTCCAGCCGGAGACCTGCGCCTTTCTGGCTAACCCGCTCTATGCAAGCTTGGGTGCTCCTCAGAGTTCAGAAGCATCTATTGAAAAACAGGGTTAAAGGAGCAGGCATGTCTCTCACAATTTGGTAGCTCACCAGATGCGAAAAAGCCCTTGGCCTTTTATTTTTGATACGTGGCCGGAACGGTTTGCTGTGTGACAGGTGCTCTCTCTGTGCCGCACGCTTAGGCTCACAGGACACACAGGAGACATTTGTCATTACTGGCTTAGTGCAGGCTTAGATGACTGTATTTTTTAGGTTCTCGAACTTTAAAATTCTCAGGGGAGGTGTGGGGTGTGGGTGGTGGTGAGAGGAGGATGTAAGAACAGAACAGTCTTACTATTCTTGAAGCCACGTGATTTATTCCCAGTTGCCTTAATTGCAAGTAACATTGGCATACTCTGCTTTTAAAAATACATTGTGGGATACGTTACATACAAGAAAGCAAAGTGCGCAAATCTAAAGTGTTCACCTCCATGAATTTTGACTTATGTGTATATGACTATAGCCCCCACCTAGATCAGGATATAAAGCATCTCCTTTGGCCCAGATTGCAGTCTGCTTTTAAGAGGTGGTATATTTCAGGCTAAATATTACATAGTACAGAGTATTAGCTTTACTATCAGGTTTCAGAAAAGGAAGAAGAAATTCCTTAAGAAAGCAGAGACCTGTTAGGTCCTATAGAGTTTGGCATTATTCTTGATACTTTGCCCTTCATACCAACGTAAGAGTGGGAACACAGTGACGGGGTGAGCATGGCTTTAGGACCAGGCTAGGCAGCCCCGCCCAAGCGCTGCGTGTGCATTATTGAAGTGGTCTATCTCCTTTCAATGGCACAGATCGGTTTCAGGGAAAGGAGAGCTTCCCCCTCCTGGACTGTATGAAAAAATACGTGGTCCAGGGAAAGACAGAGAACTCCCCCTTCCTTCCTGGAGGTTCCTCTTGAAATGTAAATGCCGTGTCTGCAAACTGGGGGAACCCTGGAGCAGTAACAGATGGTTTTGCAGGCAGTTGCCCGGTGAACAAAGATTCCTTGGCTAGTATAGCGCTAATGCAGTCCTTATTGCAGCCGGGTTCCTGGGAGGATTGTTATCTCGAGACAATTGCCTCTCTTTTAGGGGCCTATTGTCTCTGACAACATCCTCATTGGTAGGGCTTTGTTTTTCACTTTTGTTCACTCGGTGATTAAATTTCCCATAGGTTTTTTTTTTTTTTTTTTCCTTTTTTCTTTTTGAGTAGTCAGGAATTTCACCCTTTCAGAAAAATGTTCCCTCGGGTGCAGCAGGTTAATAAACAAACTTTGCTGCTTGCCTTTCTTCCTCAGTCCTCGGTCTTCCTTGAAATCATGGGTTCATGAGAAAACGTCCATTCTTATTGAAGGCTCAGGGAACAAGCGCCAGGACATAACTCGCCGGTGAGGAATTTCTCGGCCTGCAGCCTTGGCTATTTGAGGACTGTGTTACTGGGCAGGAAATGGGCCTGGGAATGGTCCCTCACCCCCACTTGTTCCTTAGCTGGCAAAGGTGAAGGCTCTGCTGGAGCTCGCATGGTCACAGACCATGTGGGGACAACCGGTAACGCTTCCAGTGACTTTTTATAGCTGTAGGAGCAGGCTGCCTGCTTACCGTGGGTTTGGGAAGACTCCTGAAGGAAACAGCAAACTTCAGGTAGTCACTCTGGCTACCAGCAGGCAGAGGCATGCCTAATTTTCTTCCATATTCCTTTTCGAGAAGGCCTTCCTAAGCAAGGGGCAATAGCATAGCTCCGTGGCTCAGAGGTCGGACCTGGGAGCTGAGCATCCTGGGGTTGAGTCCTGGGTCTCTCGCCATCTAGCTGGGTGACCTTGGGCAAGCTGCTTTGCCTCTCCCATGATTCCAAGTGTTTTCTTTGAAAAATAGCTCTAGTTGTTAACAACAACAAAAATAATAAAGAGATATCATTGAAAGCATCTGTAAAACAGGATGAGCTAACGATAGCTCATCTGCTTCATAGGAGTGCTGTGAGGATTAAATAAATTAATTTATTTAAAAAGCTTAGAATAGTGTCCAGGATTTAGGAAGTGCTGTGTAAGTGATGGTTAGTACCAGTATTGCCATTGATGTTGCTACTGCTATTACCCTTCCTGCTATCAGCACCACTGCTATAGTATTACTACTATTGTTGTTGCTATTGTTTTTTTCTGTTGTCGACAACAATTAAGGTTGGTTTTTAAAGGAGTTGTTCAGAACACTAAATTTCCAGGGTAGCAAATATAATTCAGTTACCTACTAATTTTATCCTATTATCTCATTTTATTAACTCTGGATACCTGGACTAGAAGTTAAGTAGATGCCACGTGTATTCTAACTTGCATGAAAAGTGACTTCAGGATCAGAGGAGAGGCTGTAATATCTACTCATAAAACGATCCTGGTCCCTCAAGGCTTGGAAGATTATTCCTCAATATTATGCTGAATATTTAAGTTTAATGGATAGACTTTGTTACCAAACTCCAAGCAGAATGTCTAATGCCTCTCCTCTCGCAGATAATCCGATATTAAATCGTGGATCTCCAATAGTGGATGTCCAAATATTCATCTCAAATGCAATGTTGTTCGCTGTCGTGTCCATTCCTGCTAGGAAAAATAACAATTTGTCCATCGATGTTCTTTCCTCCTTCCTCCCTTCTTTTCTCCTCTCTCTCCTGGTGGTATTTATCGAGTCGTACGACTTTGTTAGTAGGTGGATGATTGTGATTTTCCTGGTTCCCCCACCCCTTTGTCTCTCAGCTCACAACAATATTTATCTGTTCTAATCTGCAGTTCTTCTTTTCAATGCCAAACGCTTTCTGAAGCAACAGATGTCCTTCAGCTTGGTTTCAGTTGTGATTTGGAACAGGTTCCCAGGCCTTTAGGGAGGGGTGGAAATTTCAGCCCAGCTCAGCCTTCCTTCTCAACTTGACCAGTTCCTGGACTGCTTTCGCTTTAATCATAGCATGCCCACGGGGCTTGCTGCTGAATGCAGTCTTATTTGTGACTAATCTATATTTCACATGAGCGGGAACTGGTGCCGGAAAGGATCCGTTCCTCATTTTGGTTCCTTTCTCCCTGCCCACGTAGAACTGTTTTCTTATTCAACTGGGACCTACTTCTGAAGATTAAAAGCACTGAGGACGCCTCAGCTCTCCAAAACTGAAAGATGTTGTGTGGTTTGGCAGTAGGGAAAGTGTATGAGTCGCCTTCGAGATGATTTAGCATTTGGTGGCCAGTGACATATGGCATTTGTGATGTAATGCGATAAGTTATATAATAGATCCAGTCATTCTAATTCTCTATCTCTGTAGGGACTTGACTCTCACGTCTTCTCATTACTACAAAGATCTAACTGTACAAACGGTCCTCCAGTCATTCGCCCCAGCCTCTGCCTGCATGAAGAGCCGAGGAAGAGGAATAAAAAACTTTCTGGCTAGATCTAGAAAGGAGCGGTGGTCTGAATAGATATGTAAATTAGAGCAGGCAGCATCTTTCTCACAATGACATTTAAATAGTCCAGCTTGTCTGTGTATAAGGGCCGCTATGACACAATGCTGTCATGGGGTAGGGAGACAGTGGGTCCCACAGATTTGGGGGAAAGGGAAGCGGAATGGGAGGTGGAGCTGGCACTTCTTGCCCCGGTATCTCCGTGGAAACCAGTTGCATCAAGCCAGCTCCACATGGGCAGACCGCACGGTGGCCGCCAAGGAGGGGCAGGCTGAGCTGAGTGTTCCCAGCAACTGGAGCTCTTGGCCTCCTGTCTCTGCGGCTGGATGACAATAGAGCCATGATGCGGACAGCTGGCCTTGGTTCTGTGGGTGGCAGGCGGTGCTAGGTGGGACTGGGCAGCTCTGGAGTACTGGGAATTGGCCTGGCAGCTTCTCTCTTTTGCTTGAGACCATTCTGAAGCTTTAAAGTGTCACAGTGATGATAATTATGGTAGTGATGGTGACTCTGCTAATGATAGAAACCAATATTTATTGAGTGCTTATTATGTGCTGGCATTTGGCTAAAGTCTATGTGCAGTTGGACCTCCGTGTCTGTGGTTCAGCATCTGTGGATTCAACCAAGCTCAAAATATGTATTTTCAATCCATTATAAGAAAGTACTATTATTAATATTTTCATCCCCATTTACAGATGAGGAAATCGAGGCTCTGAGGGATTAAGTATCTTGTCCAAGGTTTAGGTAACTGTCAGAGCTAGGACACGAACACAATGCATCCTTGCCTAACTTTTATGAATGTATATATATCTCCAGCTATCCAAAATTTATAGTTGAGAAAATCGGGGCTTGTAAGAGCTAGGAAACGTGTCCAGGGTCACCTAGTTGGTAAGTGCTTGTTATAATCAGGATTCAAACCCAGGCTGTCTGACTTCACAGCCCTTGCTTTTTGATCTCTTAGATCGCTTTCCACGGTCAGGACCACGTGTAAAAATTCCTAGAAGGACTGTGCCGAGGTCTCTGCCCCGCGTCCTCCCCTATGTGGATCGCAGGAGCTGTGGCTCCCTAGATCGTAGCTCGTCTCTTTCCACTGCAAGACTGAGGGTCTCTTCGCTTGGACGGAGCACCTCAGTGTTACCTGGTAGGTCACACTACAGGGGCCCTCAAGCAAGAGGAGTCAGGCTCCTAACCTTTGCTTGCTGCCTTCAGACCGAGCATTCCTAAGGTGGGACTGGGCAGCACAATTGCATGAGGTCCAGAGTTGCTGGAATCCAGTTTCCATGTCCTGTCCTTACCGCCACAGCCCTGAGCCACCCCACTGAAGCTTTATTAGGGCAGATGGCTGGTGGGCAAGGAGTTAATTTAAAAAAATTTTAAGCTTGCTGATACATTGTCTTATGATTTCTTAAGAGGACAGATATTCTAGAATATTTTACATTTATGGTATTAGGGACCATGGCTCTCTTTTTATAGCTTTATCTCCACTGCCTGGCCTATGGTGGGCTTGAATGAAAGCGCAATCTGCGTGTGCTTTTAACATCTGCTAACGGAGAAGGTGCGTTATTCTTTGCCTTTGCATTCCCTACAGAGTTTGGGTAAAGACCTGATACCTGTGTGGTCTGTTTTGGTTTGTTCTCCAAATATGGGTGGGAAGGGACATCTTTTCTCAGCGCTGATGTGCTTAGGTGCTGTTGGCACACTTGTCTGGAGTCTTCACTACAGATCCTTTACCTTTATCTGGGAGTTCTCCTACCTGGACAAGATTACACCTAGGGACAGTCTTGTTGCTGAGTTCAGCCGAGAGGCAGGTCCTTCTAAGAGAGAAGGGTGGCCTCTCTTGTAGGCACACAGGTCCCGTCCTGAAGAGCTCGGTGCCCGGACCTCACCAGCTCTGCAGCTGCTGGAAATCTTGGCTGGAGCGGGCATCCTGTCACATTCTAGTCTAACTTAATCATTTTGCATTTTGGCCTTGAGTTTCACAGTTGAGGACTGAATCAACTAACACTGGTTGATTTTTCACTAAACTACTATCATTGGAATCAGATTTTCCCTTCAAGCCCAGTTCACTGTTCTGTGATTTTTTAAAATGTACAATATAATTTTATAATATTTCCCCTCATTTGTTCCTAAGGGTGTGTGTGTGTGTGTGTGTGTGTGTGTGTGTGTGTGTGTGTGTGTGTGTGGTGTGTTTACATTTGAGGCAAATGAAAGTTATCAGATATGATCTTATTTCGGGGGAAGGATAGGGTGGGAAAAAGGATGGCTTCATTGCAGTTAGAATGGGGAAAGGAAAGCATAATAGAACTTTGTTTTTAAGTGACTGAGAAATATAAAAATAGCCTAAGCTAGAGGGTTAATAGACAATACAGGGGAAAAAAATAGTTCTTTAAAAAAAAAAAAAGGAACAGAACATTGGAAAGACTTCTGCCCAGACATGAGATGTTACATTTCAAGGAGGAATGATGTCGTGGCATTCAGTTCTGCTGCGGTAAAATTCCGTGTTTGCAATATTGGAAACAACGCTTCCAAAGAGATGTCCTCATGCATGTAACCCTGATGGGATGGCCAGTGTGTCTCAGGGAATTATCTCTGGCGCGAGGGAAAACACAAGGTGACCTAACCATACAGCGTGCACGTAGGGAATAGCGCGGCCGACACCTTTGTCCACAGTCAGCTGCACCGGGACGTCTATGCCGAGTTAGCCTGGGGTAGCTCCAGGTTTCCACCGCCCTGCGTTCTGCTGCGCTGGTTACGCCGGTGCAGCTACTGCAGGACGCAGCTGGGCCTCCTGGACGTAGATCGACTTTAGAAGTTGGGGACTACCCCGCCCGTTTATCCCTAAATAGCCCGTTCGGAGGCCGTGTAAGAATACACCTGCCCTTGCTTTTTAAATAAAGGTCAGGAGCAGAAAGGCTTGTGGCTTTTTCACATCCATGACCCAGCGCTGTTAGAAAAAAGAAAATCCTCCACCTTAATTTTTACCGAGTGGGTTTGCACCAAGCGAGACACTGAAGTTATATCTATTGCGTTGAGTACATAGCTGTCTTCTCCTCCCCTAAGAAACGTTTAAAAAAATATTTCCAGCAATTACTTTAATTGAATATTTTATTCTAATTGGAATTGAATGGAGGCTGGGGTAAGTTCAGTCAAATACTTCAAAATATGGAAATAATTATTTGGGACACTTGGCTATCACTTATTTGTAAGTTTGCTTCTGTATCAACAGAGGTAAAAATAAGTGTTAATGTGTGAAAATGTGCTTTTAAAATTCCCTTCCTGAGAAGTGTTTACTGAGCTCCAAAAAGGAGCCAGACATAGTGTTAGGAACCAGGGTTAGGCAACAAACAAAATAAACATAGTTCCTGCCCTCAAGAAATGCACAGTGTGGTGTGGGTAGAGAAATATTAACTAATAAATACATGATTACAATTCGGGATACATACTCTGAAGATAAAGAATGGGGGTGGGAGGCTTAAGAGGAAAGTACTCTCCAGACAGACAAGGATCCTCAGTGGACAGTAATATTTAAGCCAAGACCATCGACGGGTTCTAAGTGGGAGAATTAGATTGGGGCTAATTTATTGAGAAAAGGGCATGAGTTTGCATGCAACACATGCTTTTGTTATGATTATGCTTTGAAAACAGGGAGGGTAGGAAGACGCTCACAGTTCTCCAGGTGTGTTGAACATATATGGGGGTGGGCAGGGAAGGGCGCTGAGTCAGAAGTTCTGGAATATTCCTGCAGGCCACTCAGAGAAGAGTTTTCATGGTGATCTTCTGTACCTTTTACATCTGAGGCACAGGGAAATTAAGAACTATTCTAGGAGAAATGGCAGAGAGGACTTCAGGATTCGTATTTGAGCCTGGACTCCGGGTTAAAATTCTTGGACAAAGTCGGGGCTGTGGGGGCTTCACTCCACGCCGAGTAAGAAGGGGCTGCAGGAAACCTGCTTGCTTTTCACGGGGTGAGCAGAGAAATTTCGGGTGAGGCTTTGGGTGGTGACGCACAGATATCCCCTGATTTGAGAGCTTGCCCCAAATTCCTCTAAAACAGGGGGCTTTATGAACTAATAAAGTCAGGTGCCATTTGGGAGCCCCATAAATTGTAAACCCTGGAGGTCTGGGACTGAGGTTCCTTTCGACAGTGCAACCCACCATTCCCAGACATCCCACCCCGCAACTTCCTCCTGGGCCAATGTGGCTGCCAGAGAGCCATCGCCTGTCACATTTCCAGGAAGCAGGATGGGAAATGAAGAGTGCGTTCTTCCCTTGTAAGATGCCTTCTGGAAAATTCTTCCTGACATGCCTGCTTCTGTTTTATTGCCCAGAAATTCAGTAACATGGCCACTCCTGGTTTTAGGGAAAAACCCTGGAGAAAGGTCTCTTTTTCTAGGCAGCGGTGATGCCCAGACAATAGGCTAAGTTCTGTTCCTCAGGAGAAAGGGGAGAATGGCTCTCGGGGGAGGGACACCCTGGAATGCCCTTCTCCAGGGAAAATTCTTTCAAGACAGAGCTCCCCGATTCCTCTAACCCATTAATCCTTGCCCTCTGTGGGCACACCTGACCGTTAGCATTCACTTCTTTTTGGAAAGTTGTCATATTTCACTGTAATGAATTTGTGTGTGGGGGGTGGGTGGGGGGAATCTGCTTTCCTTGGTAAACTCCAAAGTCCCAAAGCCGAGGGCTGGGTCTTAGTCATTGTGCTGTTCTCTCCTCGTCTCACTCAATCTGTTCCCTGCCAGGGCCCCACAGCCTCATTGCCCACCACCCGAGAGATTTCTCAGCGAGTCTGTGCCCAGCTACAGTTGCCTGATTGGCACTTGGACTCTGCTATGGCAGAGAAAATAGACCAGGGGTGGGGAACCTTTTCATGTTGGAAGGCTGCATTAATTTAGCTGTAATCAAATAAGGCTGCATTCAAGAAACTCCAATTAGATACACTTAGAAATGTACATTATTTCGTAAAACGCTAACTACGATTACTTACTAACTTCAAAAAATGAAAACCATTTGTTAATTTTAAAATTAACTAACATTTTAATAACTTTGTCGTATCTGCTTTTTGTTGGAAAGCATTCGAATTTTTGATTGCAGCGTGGAGTTCCTCAGTTTCAGTTGATCTAGAAGATCAGTCATCTGTGACCTTATGGGCATCTTGATTTGGGTTAGGTAGGAGAATGCAGATTCACAGCAATAAGTGGTCGAAGAGCATGAAAGCATTTTTTGGGCGTGTTGCCAAAGGTGTGGGTATTCTATTGCATTTTTCCATATTGCAGTTGGAGCTTTCTTAGCATCAAACAAGATGTTATCTACTGAGAGCTCAAACAGTTCCATCTGTAGTTCTTTAGGTGCCTTGGTGATATCAAGTAGGTGATGCCGAAATGCTAATTTGAGTGTGATGTCATGATGCTCAAAGTCAGTGAACCTTTCATTGTATTCTCCAGTTAATAGATCTATAACAGCCGTGTATTCTTCAAATGATTTGCGTATATCATCCTGCTCATCAATGACCTTTGCTAACTGGGGAAAATGTTCATCCAAAATTTCCTTTTGAAGAAGTGTTTTGAAAAAAAGATAGCTTTTTTTCAGAATGCTTGGATTTTTTTTGCCACATATTATATATAAACTTAGTTTTACCTTGCAAAGTATTCAAGTTGTTTTGATTTGACATGATATCACACAGAAATGCTGCATTCTTATAGAAATCTTCTTTCAACAATTCACGTTGCTGATTCTGTTCTTCTTAAAATTTAACTATCTGTTTTCACAGATTTAGAATTTTTGCTAACTGTCCCTGCAATAGCCAATGCACTTTAGAATGATAGGGCAAATCCACACTGAATACCTCATTGTTCAACTTTACCACGTTATGAAACTGACGATGCCATGTTGCATTTGCACAAATATAGTTAACAGTATTTATAACTTGTTACAAAGTGTCACTTAAAATAGTAGCTTTAGCACAGAGAGTTTGCTCGTGCAAGATACAATGAAAAGAAACGAGAGCATCTGGATCTGTTAATACTTTCTTTGTGCAATAAACCCTTCATGTTTTCCTGTCACAGAAGGTGCACCGTCTGTACATACACTCACTAAATTTAACAAATTCAGTCCAACTTCACTACATTTATCTTGAAAGCTGTTGAAGATACTATTCCCTGTGTTCTGTCTGTAAGAGTGCCAAAAGCTCGTAACTCTTAGTAGCAAAGAAAATCTGTTATGACCTGAATGAAGTATAAGACCTGCACTGAGTCAGTAGTATCAGTTGATTCATCCGAAGCGATCGAATAATATATATTTCCTTTTGAAGTATTGCATGAAGTTGTTCTGTTACATGGAAGGCTAATTCATGCTACCAATCAGTTACGGTTCTCCTTGAGAGGGGCAGTTGTTCATACTTTGAAACATTATCCGGGTCTAAGCATCCTACTACTTACACAATGCAATTGTTCCCAATTTCTACATCACTGAATGGCTTTCATCCCCTCCCCCAAGTATATAAGCTACTTCGTAAGTTGCTTCAGTGGCATTATTTCCACATCTTATTGATGCTTGAAAGAAATGTCTTTGTTTTGCTTTTCATCTTTTAATTTCTGCTATACAATCTTTCACACCTCTCCCTCTAATTTAAAATAGTTGTGGTCCTTATGAGTGTTACAATGCTGATGAGCATTGAATTTCTTTGATGTTGATATTGCAGTATCACAAAACAAGCAAATCATCTTATCTTTAGCAGAAACAAGAAAATATTGCAATTACCAACCCTTATTTAAAAATCTATCATCTTCCTGCAGCATTCTCTTGGTCTTCTTTGACATGATGGGCCGTTAAGCAGACAGAATTAAAAAATACTGTCTAATATTCACAAATTCCACTTCAGACAGAAACACAGTGGTAAACTGTTGTCAAAAACTGATAACAGACTGGTGTACTCAACCCCCATAAACTCTCACCAAGCAGCCTCGTGTGGTAGTGGTGCCATTCAGGCGGGGGAAGTTAGATAGAACTAAGTCATGAGCGTAGCAGCCATCAGTTTAGCCCTTATGGCCAGGCGCGGTGGCTCACACCTGTAATTCTAGCACTCTGGGAGGCCGAGGTGGGAGGATTGCTTGAAGTTGGGAGTTTGAGACCAGCCTGAGCAAGACCCCATCTCTACCAAATATAGAAAAATTAGCCAGGTGTGGTGGTGCGTGCCTGTAGTCCCAGCTACTCGGGAGGTTGAGGCAGGAGGATCACTCTGGAGTCTGAGCTCAGGAGTTTGAGGTTGCCACGAGCTATGATGATACCACTGCACTCTACCAGGGCTACAGAGTGAGGCTCTTGTCTGAAAAAAAAAAAAAATTTAGCCCTTATGGTTTACTAAAGTTCTAATGGTGCCGGTCAATCTGGGAGGATTATTTCATTGAAACTTATTTTATTCTTTGATATTTTAAATACGCTCATTTAAAAATAAAATACAAATATTAAAGACAAACAAAAATGTATTAATGAAAATAAAACGATTTGTTCTGTAAAATTTGGATTCAGTCAAAAGGCCACACTTAAGGACCTGGAAGGCTGCAGGTTCCCCACCCCTGAACCCCTAAAATAGACTCTGTTGCTGCCCCGACAGGAAGCAAAGTGTTTTTTTTTTTTTTTTTTTTAAGGAGTGATTAAAAAAAGCAGTTCACCCAGTAGTTGCCTGGAGACAGGCAGTGATTGGACACTTGGAAAGCGATTCCACTGCTGGCCCTTAGGTAGGTGATATCGGCCGAAGGAATTATTTCGGGAGTCAACTTTCCCCTCGGGACCGGGGTAGGGCTCACTGAACTTGGAGTTCCTGCCTGCAGGGCTGGACAGCAAACATCTCTTTTCTTTAAGCGAACTTGCCCCTGGCATTTGGCCCTGGGACTGTGACCGTCTCTTTCTTCCCTACCTCACAGCCAACCTCTCTTTCACCTGTGGCAGAAGTCTGGCTAATTCCTACTTCGTGAAAGACTAGAGTACTTCCAATTATAGGGTATCTAAAAAGAAAAAGCATTGAAGAATTTTATTATAGTGACCACCTGTGCGATAGGTATTTTTAAAGGGAAAAAGACCCCACAGAAACTACTGCTCAGTACCTTGCATTGATAAATAACCACACTGTGAGCGTTAATTGTCACGACCCCATGGTAACGCTGAGAAAGAGCATCCTCTCTGCCTTTCCTACAGAAAATAAGAAAAGTTGCCTTGGAGCTGAATGTTGTCATCAGCCGACAGATGTGGTTGCCGCCTGTTTCCTAAGGGACCTTGCACGATG
This sequence comes from Indri indri, assembly GCA_004363605.1. NCBI lineage: Eukaryota > Metazoa > Chordata > Mammalia > Primates > Indriidae > Indri > Indri indri. Next base: position 4,681 of record RJWJ010028729.1, on the reverse strand, counting down.
TCATAAATAGGAGGGGTCTGTGACGACCAGAAGGCTGATTCATCATGTTGCAAGAGCTGAGAGAATGTGATAATGGAAAGTGATAAAGTGGCCAGTTCAGTGCCAAACTAGAAAAATAACAATAGCTAACACACTTCTGGAACGTTTTATCATGTGTCAGTGCTAGCTAGTCTAGGCGCTTGTTTGAGTTAATGAGATGATGTGTGTATATACATATGAGCGTGTGTGTGTGTGTGTGTGTGTGTATGTATGTAGGACACCTAGCACAGTGCCTGGCATGTACTCTGCTTCTCAAGTAGGTACCATGTGATGGCCATTATACAGATGAGAAAACAGGAGCACAGAAGTGTTAACTGATTTGCCTCAAGTCACACAGCTAAAAAGTGGCAGAGCTGGGATTTGAACCCAGGCAGTCTGATTCCAGAGCTTGGACTGGTGACGGCCACAGTGCTGCCTTATTCTCAAGAACTGCTCAGTATTTATCTAATCATTGGAAAAGGTAACTTTCCAGAGTTCGTATTTGAAGTAAAAGCAAAACTTCTAAAAAGATCGTGGTCCCAAGAACTACCCAACCACGCGGGTGGCCCATCCTTTCCTCTCTCCCTCCTCGTTCCCTTAGCTGTTTAGGATGCTGTTTGTTGAGCATCTACTATGTGCGCAGCACCTGTATGGCTCCGAGCACAGTCTCTGCAGCCGGAGCCCTTCAATGTACTTTGAAAGGTGAGTGCTGTCCGGAGGGCTGTTGGGGCCAGGAGGAAAGGCTGTAACAGGTGCAGGATGCTCCATGGTGGGTGGAACTATTTTCACTCCCTTTCTCTTCACATCCCCTTCCCCAGCCTCCTTCCCCGGATTGGGCCCCGACTCCCGCTCTGGATTCCATGGTCCTGGATACTGAGATCCAGACTGAAAGCATTATTAACAAGGGCGGGAGGAAATGTGGGTTTAGTGTGTGCCCCTGCCAGGCTCTGTTGGGTTCCTCACCTGCAGCATCCTGTGTAGTCGTTGTGGGGCACAGGTACCTGCTGCTACTGTCCCGGTTCCAGGTTCCCCACTGTGCCTGTTTCAGGAAGCGTCTCTCGTGTTAAGCTTGGCCAGCAGGCCGGTCAGGACCCGGACCCACTGTGGCTCCTGGGCCCCCAGATACCCCCACAGTGGTTCTTCTCTTCGCCTACCATCTGGCACCCCCCAACTGAGCTCTGCTCTCAGACCTCTCACCTGGCAGGGCCCCTGGAGATCTAAACACACAATCGGCTCTGCTAAAATCTGTTTCTGTGAAGTGAATTATTGCATCTGCACCTGGGAAATGGGAAGGCTGCTTGAGAAGTTGCTAGTTTCAGTGGCTCATGTGAGATTTTTATTAGCACTTTAATATTTTGTGCAACCAAGCAGCAGTGGTTGAAAGCAAGGTAGGGTAGCCCAGATGAACCCAACAAACCGGGAGGTGATCACCCTGTTCTTGCTCTAGGCTCTGTTTGTCTTTGTGCCTCGGATTGAAAGGTCTGATTTTCCCAGATCCGTCTGCGTTTCCCTCTTATCTCCGTAAAGCAGCAGCCTGAGTCTTCCTGCCACCCTTTCGTCAAGCACCCTTGTCACCCTCCTTTTTTGTAAAATCCCACATTTATCCTGTAATAGGAAATAGAAAGCACATTTTTATCCATGGTAGTGTTAGTAATTTTTAGTGTTCTCACTGTTTTGTTAGTGTTAGTGCTCTGGGTTCAAAGTTGACTGGGGTTTGAGCCTTCTGTGCCAACTCTGTATTTTCCATAAGCTCTGGTTTTTTTAGTGTCGTTTTGCAGAGTACAAGGTTTTTTGCTGTTTGTCTTAGTTTGGGACATTATTCCTGCATTCGCAGTCATGTGTATGTTGTTTATAGTAAAAATACTTGGATATTCATATTTTGTGCAGACGATATCTCACTCACATGCTCTTACACGCAGATGCATAAAACAATGCCTTGAAGATTCCGGTGCTGGATCTGGGAGCGTGGGGATTTTTTTTTTTTTTTTCTTTTTAAGAATTTCATGTTTCCTATTTGCTGTCAGAAGACTTTGGAGCACATTTCCAAGAGAAGATTTTTCTACAGTTTTTGGAGGAGGTAGTGGAATAGTGCTTCTTTTTTTTTAAGGACACATTTTTCTTTGGGATTTTGTGCCTTGGTAGTACTTAAAGCGGCACTCTTCTCCCCAGGGAAACCTACAAGAGCTACTTATGAGAAGCTCTTGGAAGGTGAGTTGGGAATGAGGAGAGAGACTAGAGAGTCAGCAGCTGGTCTGAGGGTCTCTGACTTCCCTGCTTCCGTTATTCCTGTTACTTGGATTCTCTCTACACCAACACGTCGGATTGGCAATCGCCTCAGTCTGGGACATTATTCATGCGTTCGCCGTATGTTTATTGGGCATGTCGTAGTGACTCAGTGATACAGGAGACACATGCAGACCCATGCTTGGCTAATTTTTTTTGTTCTTGGTGGAGATAGGATTCTCACTTTTGCTCAGGCTGATCTCGAACTCCTGACCTTGAGCAGTCAATCCTCCCACCTTGACCTCCCAGAGCATTGGGATTACAGGTGTGAGCCACCGCACCCGGCCTTTTGCGTGTGTTTTGGTTAGCATTCTTATGATTGTGAGGAACAGAAATCCAACCCAAACGGTCTCTAGAAAAGCAGATAGCTTATTGGCTCATTGACAGTCTTCAGATAGATGCCTGCTTGAGGCAAGGCTGAGTCAGCAGCCCCGTGACGTCCACAGGGACCCGTCCGCTGTGCTTGGTGTGGCTTTGTGCTCTGCCCTTCCAGGGAGCGGCCACACCTGCCCTGCCCCACCTGAGAAGGTCCAGGTTTTCCACCAAGGGCTGACTGTGAACTCCAGTCCTCCTGTTCTCTTTACGCCCTCTGGGCAGAGAAGGAGGACACCCCTCATTCCTGCCACCAGGGAACAGATGAGTCGATCAGCTGGAGCGAATCCCTAGTCCGTCCTTATCAAAAATGTTGGCTGCAACCCAACAGAGAAGCAGTGAATTCCCTAAAGGAAAATCTGGGTATTTTTGGTAGAAAAATGGGGAAAGTGGATGCTACAGAAGCCACCACCAGTTGTTCCTAACATTCTAATTAAAATGTGGTAATATATGAGAACATGTGCGTGGGCGGTGAGGAAAGGAAGGAAAGAATTAAAACAAAAACCTCAGAATAGTGGCTACTTCTTGGAGGTGAGCGTAAAATTATAATCTGGGAGTGGTTAAAAAAGAGGCATTCATAGATTGTTTTATTCCTATTCTTATAAGAACAGAAAAGTGTCATTTATAGAGGTATCGTTGAATATCAAGTGCCCAATTGGTTCTACTAGGTGTAAAAATGTGATTGAATGAACCAGATTGGTTTTTGAAGTGTTGATTAAAAATACAAAAGAAAAAGATCCATCCCGGATACTTCGGCTCGGCTTTCTTCCCACTGTATGTGGACCTTTATACTGAATTATAAATCAACAGCATTTTAAAAAATGTTAGAAACAAAAGTATCCGGTGCCAGTGTCTGATTTGTGTTTGCCATTCACTGTCCTGTTTCTCAGGTAAGGTGATATTTCTTGGAGCCTGAAGCCTAGAAATAGCGAAACCACGCAGTTGCTGTTCGCCGGACACCGCGGGGCCAGGGGACGGTCCCCAGGCACGCGGGGCCTTTCTAAAAGTGGACACGGCGGCTGTTGCCCACTGATCCTCTGTGGAGTGACCCAGATTGGCACCACACAGCTGGGTCCTACCCAGAGCCAGTCCGGGAAAGAGGAGGGTAAAAATAAAAACTGGTCGGACGGCTTAGGTGGAGTCAGGATGCTTGGAGGTTCGCTGGTTACTTTGCTAATTCCTGGTCAGACTTTTCCTTCTTTTGAGGGGGGTAGTGATGATTAGAATGATTCTTTTCTAGGTTCCTTAGATTTGGCAAAATAGTCTTATACAACGCAGCAAAATAAAGTCAGGGGTGCTTTTTTCTATGTGTCGTGAATGTATTTTTTGACTTTCGAGCATTTTGCCCTTGGTGAGTTTCTTATTTATCCCATTATCCAACATTTAAGTCTTCAATAAACTCTTTCACAAAGGCATGTCTTATATAGAGCTTCTCTCTGAAATGACACATCTTTCTCTCCCTCTCTTGTTAATTGAAAGAAACGAGCTTGCCCTTATAGATACTTTATTGTTTCCTTGTTATCCGAGAAAAAAAATTGAGTAGCTGTGTTTAGGTTTGGTATTAAGCTATCCCTTGAGAATAGCTTTTCCATCTCTGCCAATCTTTGGCATTTCGACATTTGTAGTTTTAAAGTGTGGATTTGCTGATATTTGAAGCTCGGGTCCTCACTATTGGAAATTTTGAGATTTTATTTTTGGCATTTGCTGAAGAGGTTTTTTGTTTTTGTTTTTTGTTTTTTCCAGTATAAAAGCAGATTCTATTTTGTATTTTCCTCAGTTACTGATAGCTTTGAACTGTATGAGATTTTCACTCCCAGAATGCTTTGCAGCTTTTAATGTAATCATCTCTCTGTGATCTGTAGACCAATAATTAAACCCCCAAATGGCCTTTGTCTTGCGATAGGAATTAAAAAGAATATTAAATATTTCTATTTAAAATATATGGGTGATGCGGATATAACTTATTTCATCTATTTATTTATTTATTTATTTTTTGAGACAGAGTCTC
>RJWJ010028728.1:0-21196 GCA_004363605.1 Indri indri | reverse complement strand
TTACTTTTCATTGTGTTCTAAAAAGAGTTCCTTCAATGGGTAGGAGGAGGGGAGTTGAGGAGAGGGAGCACTCTCGAAGTTTTTTGTAATTTTTGGTTCCCTGAAAGAGTGCTTCATTATGCACACTGAGAAGCTTTCTGTGCAGTTGGAAGGCTGCTCTATGGTGGGGAGAGGGAGCCAGCCTTAAAGCAATGCTGCTGTTAAATTAACACACCTAAAGATGTTGACCCTCAACAGTTGCCACACTAATACACCTCAATGACAAAGATTACTAAACCCTAGTGTATAAGTTACCGAAGAATTCCTACACACCAAAAATAATTTGTACTTCAATTAGTTCCTGGTGATAGGATTTGACCTATATCTAGCCTTTCTTTACCAGCAATCCAAAGTACCCCCTGCCCTGGGGAAAAGTCAGAACTCACATAGGTAACAGGAATTCAGGAAAAATTAAGGAACAAGTACAGATGTGAATCCTTCTGTGTGGGGACTTTACTTTCTGTGGCATTTTTTTCCTCCCTTAAAAAATCTTCCTGTTTGCTTTTTTACTTTTTCTAATGATTAGCAGAAAAGTAGTTGAGCTTTTGTTTAATGTGATAATTGGAGAATCTCAAGGATGAAAGAAAAATCTAATATTAGAGGCTATCGTGAACATCTAATCATAAAACTGTGTAACAGTGATAGTGTTTCCATTCTTTTGAATTATAAGACTATTCATTGAAAGTGTGCAGAGATTGCTTTCATGATATCGGCATCAATACTTCTTTACTTGTGTCTGTAAATCCTGCTATAGAATGTTCACATTATTTCAAAGGTATAATATTTTTGTATTAACCTTTTTTTGCTATTTCTACAGTTTTGATGCACGAGAACAGGAATAGAAATTGTCATCTTTATTTAAAAATTAGACATTTCCGATCTCTCATTTTAAATATTAGTATTCTGTTAGTTTTTTGTTTTGTTTTAGTTGTTGTTTGTAGAAAATGACCTTCACTCTTTTTCTAAAATCTATGCATCAGTATGAGGGAGGAAAACAGTGTCTTGTTAGTTAGCCTCTGGGTCATGTATCTTGTTCTTACTTGTCTAAAGTTCAGTTGTGGAACCACTCTGTAATCACTAGTCTGAAGGATGGACTGGATTGTCTTTCTTATAATTTAAGGTCATTACAGGTAATTTCTTTCTGAACTGACTGGTACATCACCTAATGGGGTGTCTTCACCACTAGTTTCAGCCTTGCTTAGCGAGCATTTCCACAGTCTGTGCTTGTGCCGTGCTGTGTTTTCCCAGAGGTGGTGTGAACAAGTAACAAGGATGCGCGAGAGAGGGGAGAGCTGGAGAAGCAAAAGGCAGGGGGAAGCCTTTTAAAATGGAAAGTTCAGTTCTGAATAGTTAAATTTTCACTACTGAAATAGATCATTATGTTTGTAGCACAAAAAAAATCAAGTTTAGCTGCTTTTTGACAATCGTATATAACAGGGAAAATAAAACAATTCATTATTAATGAGTTATGTTATTAATGATTTATACAATAAAATATTAATAACATTATTAATGAAAATGTTATCTTTTAATTCTAAGATAGGGCCAATGAGGTAAGTTTCCTTGAAACTAACTCAGTTATGTAAGAGAAACCATTTCCTGTGTCTTTTCTGAAACACCTAAATAATCTTACAATTCTTATAACTTGTACTCTCATTTGTGAGGAGTTTGTTTAAATTCTAAGAAAGATTTTAAATCGTTGGCCAGGCACAGTAGCTCACACCTGTAATCCTACCACTTTAGGAGGCTGAGGTGGGAGGATTGCGTGAGACCAGGAGTCTGAAACCAGCTTGAGAAACAGTGAGACCCCATCTCTACAAAAATAGAAAAATTAGCTGGGCATGGTGGCGTGTGCCTGTTGTCCCAGCTACTCAGGAGGCTGAGGCAGGAGGATTGTTTGAGCCCAAGAGTTTGAGGTTGCAGTGAGCTATGACGAGGCCACTATAGTCTAGCCCAGGCAACAGAATGAGACCCTGTCTCCAAAACAAAAAGCAAACAAAAAAAAAATTATTGAGTGATTAAGCAGCCCTAGCGAAATGCCTCCTTGTGCATAGCAGGCACACAAACATTGGTTTGCACAGTGATTGGATTTGAGAACAACCTGTGCCCTGCTGTTTGCTAAGGGTGGTCCTGAGGTGGGGCTCTGGCATGTACACTTTTTTAAAAAGTCCATGGGTAATTCCAAAATAGACATATCATGACAGTTCCAGATGTCTGCAGTTACAAGGATATAATGGTAAATTTTACAATTGTCTAACCTAGAATCCTCGCTTTTCGTACAGATCTTTAAAACGGGACTCTTATGAGTTGTCTTTGTATGTTGTTTAGAGAGATTCTTGGCCAGAGTCTTCATAAACTTAATTTTACTTTGTGTTTGTGGATTTGCAAGGGGTTTTTATTTCACAGATCATGGCCTTATTTATTCTTTTCGTTGGTAATACAACTTTGTCATGAAAATAGCCTGGTCAGATGTCAACACTAAGCCTAAATGGGAAATTAAGAGAAAAGAAAATGAGCTTTGTAACTATTGATTTAGATAAATTATTTGATGAGGAGTCTTTGTAAGGAATCAGGATTATGGGAATAGCATTCTTATTTGGTGGTCCTTCTCAGTACCAGAGTCTTTTGACTCTTGTTTCTTGTTTGGTAAAAGAATCTGCTGTCTTTTCAAGAACAAGTATAACAAGGTAAACATGTCTATACTAGGATAGCAGTTTCAATTTTCAAAACCACACACCATGAAGTAGTGGTCCCCCTCCTACCCCAAGCAATCAGACATAAAAAAGCTTCACTAAGTGGGGGAAATTAAAAATTTTTTTTTTCGTATTTTACTTTTTTTATTTTAGGAGACAAAAATTATTTTTCTTCTGTATATATCTTAAGGCGCTGATGGAGACTTACACTTGAGTTTTTGGCCTTTAGAGTTAAAAGTTCCTTTATCCTGTGAAACAGATCACTGATGGCCAACAGTGTTAAGATCGATTTTAGTAGCTTTCAAACTTTTTTGACCCTTTCCCATAGAAATGTTTTATTTTGTGACCCAATATATACCAGATATATTTGTGAATAATTGACAAGAAGCTTCACAGAACAATTCTCCTTAACTATGTTGCACCATTTTCTTATGCCCATTGCTACCCACCAATGGGTTTCACTGTCAATTTGAAAAATCCTGGTCCATCTCACAGATTGTGAGATACTCCCTAAGCCGCTCTGATAGAGGACTGGTCTGAACTGGCAGAAAATATTGGAACCAGAGCATCTTTGAAACAGATGTATTGTTCTTACCTTTGATGACAGTAATAGTTATGGAACACTTTATTTGTATTAAAATAACACATAAGATGCATTCATGTGGCTTCTATATGGCCTGTCTTTTGTTAGTTTAAAAGTATCATTGGCCTGCTTAATGCAAGTGAGTATAATGAAGCAGCTTTAGAAGTTCTTATGTAGTTAAGGGAGGTGAAACTAAAATCTTCCAAAAATCTTATTGGCAGTATCGATACTTTTTTTGAGACAGAGTCTCACTCTTTTTGCCTGGGCTAGAGTGCCGTGGTGTCAGCCTAGCTCACAGCAACCTCAAACTCCTGGGCTCAAGAGCAATCCTACTGCCTCACCTTCCCAGATAGCTGGGACTACAGGCATGCGCCACCATGCCCGGCTTATTTTTTCTATATAGTTTTTAGTTGTCCGATTAATTTCTTTCTATTTTTAGTAGAGACGGTGTCTCGCTCTTGCTCAGGCTGGTCTCGAACTCCTGAGCTCAAACAATCCGCCCGCGTCGGCCTCCCAGAGTGCTAGGATTACAGGCCTGAGCCACCATGCCTGGCCAGTATCAATACTTTTTTATTCAATTTTCGTCTTGAAGTTAGAAGTGAAGATCTTACTCTGTTTTGTAGGAGCATTCTTTAGTTCATTTATTCATGATCCTTTTTTTTCCTCAAAAATATTTTTTGTAGAAGCTTTAGAAAATACAGATATTAAAAATAAAATAGAAGATCCAATTTCTAAATGTTTTGCCGTATGTATCATTCTGGACTATTTTTGGTGTATGTATACGTATACATTAAAGAAAAACATTTTAAAAATTAGATGATATACTATGCATACTGTTCGGTATGAACTTGAAAACAATGTAAAAATATGTTAAAGACTTCTATCTTAGTATATGTACTTCTCATTATTGTTAATGGCTGAATAGAATTTTATCATATGTGTGTATACAACAGATATATTAAAATTTAACCAATTCCCTATTAGATGTTTAGGTTGTTTCCAATTTTAGCCATTGTAAACAAGGTTACACTAAATGTTTTTATACATGTCTCTATAAGGTTTATTACAACATTTTATAAATGAACTAGAAATTGTAAGTATATTTATCCTTTTTAAAAAAGTTACTGTACAGAAGTCTTTCCCAACTTGTTTATTTTAAAGAACTTATACTTTTTATGAGAATAGTCACCCTTGCTATTATAGTATAAAATAAATATCATTTGAGATGAAAATTTGACTTACTAGAAACTGATTCTAGTTCTTGCCTTAATTTTCAGACAGTACCTGTAATGAAAAGCAATAAAGAAAACAGACTAAGAGGAAACAAAGCGTTCTGCGCGGTGGGTTTCTTATCCAGTGTAGTGACCTACTTGTTAAATATTCATGACCTCATGAGGTGTACGCGGCTGTTCTAGGTTGTTATACTAGGTTAGGAGAGGCCTTTGTAGAAGAAAGCTTTTGTCTTTGAATTGGCTTTGACTTCTTAAGCCTTTCAGTAAATTTAATTGCTGCTGCAGCAAAACCTGCCATCTGACTTCATTCAGCCCATTATTATCCATTCATGAGTTTGGCTTTTTTTTTTTTAAAGCTGTAGAAAGATATGTTGTCTCTTACTACATATGGGCAATGGGGTATGTGACCATAGCTCCAAGTGACCTCTGGACCATGACAAGTTTTGGTTTCAGTCTTATTAATGATGGCTGCTTCATGAACATTGCTTTTTTCACTGTTTCAGACAAGTTATCTATCACGTATATTGTTAGATGTAACTTTTGGTCAAAAAAGGACAGAACTAGGATTTTAAAAATCACTTTAAAAGTATATATCTGGAAACAACATTTTATTTATACAATTATTTTTACAGTGAAAATACATAGTAACCACTTTGCTAAAAAGTTATAGTAAAGCCAGGTGGTGTGGCATGTGCCTGTAATCCCAGCTACTGGGGAGGCTGAGGCGGGAGGAATCATTTGAGCCCAGGAGTGTGAGACCAGCCTTGACAACATAGTGAGACCCCACCTCTTAAAAAAAAAAAAAAAGTTATAGTAAAGGGCAGAAAAAAATAAGCAACTATAATCCTTCCATTCTAATACAACTATTGTGGTCTGTTTCTTTCCAGTCTTTTTTTCTTATGTGCAGACTTTACATAGTTGTAAGCAGACATTTCAAAACCGATGTTTTTCTCTAAGGGAACATAAATTTGGATGTATCAAAGGACTAAGTTAAAAAAAATTACACACCAGATAATTAATTACTAGGATTTTAACTTTCTCATGTATTGATTTCTTCCAGTACGGTACTGCGTTAAGTTGTAAATAGAAAAAAGTACTGCTCGTTGAGTAATCAGGGTTGTCATTTATTAGAAATGCAGTATTAAGATTTGCAACATACTATAATTCTGAAATTAATCCTTAACATGATCTTCCCTTTTGAGAATCCTAGTGTTGGAAGGCAGGAATTTCTGCAAGTGACTCTCATCGGTGATCTCTGAGTAGCTTCTAAAAGGTGACTTAAACTCCAAGTCATGGTAGTTACAGTAAAGAAAAAATTGGGCATACTCAGTGATATACATGTGCACATTGAAATGCAAAAATGCCAACATAAGATAACTTATAAGAGGCATATTAAAGTCTTTTCAGGGTATATGTCCTGTCTTGCAGTTATAGAATACCTTTTTGTGTCCATGATGAGATGATGATCACAAAATTGGGATAGGTTTTTAGTTTTTATCTTCACTTGTGCCTAGAAGCCATCTTATTTGTTATGGGGACACCTTTATTATGCCCTGTACCAATGACTGATACTTTCCCTTGGAGGCTGAAAACTTCCTCCTTTGATTAGAAATTATTGAAATGAATGGTAAAAGTAGGTACAGAAGGTGTGCGAAGGAATTAAGATGTAATTGAAAGGATTCAAGCTCTGTGCTTGAATCTGGAGCTATCCACCTAGGGATACATAGTGGGGATAGTAAATCCCACTCGACCTGGCAGGGTAGCTGTGAGGATAGAATGAAATGTCTCAGGTGAATATACTTTGTAAACTGGAAAAGCTCAGTAAATGTCTTCATCTTCAAGCTGACTTGGAAAAATACACTTAAGGGTATTGAACATTAAAACATAGTGAAGCTCTTAAGAAACAAAACAGCTTGATCATGACCCTGTTTCTTCTGTTTCCTTCCAGTCTTCAGGCAGTGACAGTGGTGGCAGCAGCAGCAGCAGTAGCAGCAGCAGCAGCATCAACAGCCCAGACAGGGCCAGTGGGCCAGAAGGCAGCTTAAGCCAGACCATTGCCGGATCCAGCCCTAACACCCCTCAGCCCGTGCCCGAGCAGTCTGCACTGTGCCAAGGCCCTTACTTCCACATCAACCAGACCCTGAAGGAGGCCCACTTCCACAGCCTACAGCACCGAGGACGGCCTCCGACATGATGTGCCGGCAGTTTCTTGCCTTCTGTGAAGGGACAGCGCTGTGCAGATTGGATATTTCAACTTGCGATTTGTTTTAAAAAAAATTGCACACACACACAAAAATGCCTGTTGGCTTTTTGGTTTATATTTGAAATAACAGGTTAACAGGCAATTGTTTACTTGTGGTTTTGCTGCACTATTGCAATTTCAAAGGGGCTTTGAAGCAATTTTTTATAGGATTCTTCTGAGGGAGGGTGTCAAATCCATGTGAAGGTAGTGGTATGAGGAAATCTCATCTGTGTGTTCAATCCATAGTATGTCCAATTCAGACTGATTTCCAAATCTGTCAACTAGAAATTCTACTTTATGTAAAAGGGCCTTTTAAAAATGCGGGATCTTCAATTTTTTTAATTCAATAAACTAGTAAAGAGTATCTAGTTTCCATGAAAAAACAAAAGTTTTTTTTTTTTCCAAAATACAGAAATCTTGATTCAGTCTTGCACTGAAATTAACTGCCAGACTACCTCTTAGTATGTAGATGTTCTATTGAACGTACTCTCCTTTGTAACGGGAGAACAATCGGATCCAATTTAGACTGTGAGAGAGAAGCACCCTTCCTAGTAATGGTCTCCACTCTTTGTTATATATTTGCATTTCCAGGGAGAATGTCTTTTAGACTCCTACATACTCAGATAACTTCTGTATTGATATTCCTCCAGAGTGTGGACCTAAGACTTTAGTAGGAAACACTGCACAGCTCTGAAAGTGAAGAAATACGTGATGACTTTTTGTCTTACAAACTTGTTAAATCAGCAGCTTACCTGATGTCTGATAACTCCACCTTGTAGTGTCAATAATTAAGGCATTGATGAATGCTGATAAAGTGTAAGCTACCTGAATTGATGTTTAAAGCAACAAGTATTGTGAAACTATGGGACAAGGATTAAGTTTATGCTTAAAGTAACCCCTAACAGTAACTAGGGGCCACATTCCATCATTGGAACTGGATAGACAGGTGTGGCTTTGAAACAAATGAGCAGAGGCACCTTTAGAAGAAATAATGCAGTAGTATTTATTTAGAGAGAGGGATATGTTCCCATGTTACTTAGTCATACTAGAGAGCCAGCCAAGTTTGAATAATGAAGGTGCAGACGTGTCATCTTCCTCATTGACGAGCTGTCTGAAAAAGGAGCCAGGAAGCATCGGGTCACCTGCTCTGGAGAGTGCCGGGGGGACATCCTGCCATTGGATGTAGAGGAAAGTGCCTTAGAGTCTCCCCGAGCCCTCCTGCCTGCTCACCCTCCACACCCCGCCACACCATGCCACTCGCAGTCCACACGGCACCCAAGCAGGTCTGAGAAGCATGGATAGCTCTAGTCGGATGACTTTGTTTTTCAAAATTTGAAGAGGACATGGGGAACAGCATGAGATTTTATTATGTGACAGAACTAGAATTTGAAAATGACTGTCCTAGGAAAAGGGTAAACCATATGCACCTCCTTTTCATGTCTGTCCCTCTGCTCTGGGTAGGATTGGAAGGCCAGTCACTTGAAGTGAAAACGCATGTTCTGGGGGAAGTTACAGCACAGGCCCATGCTTAGGGAGTGAGTGGTTTTTGCAAGAGCTTTTTCTTTGTTTTACTACCATCTCCCAAATTTTAAAAGAAGATATTTAATGAGGACTGTGGATCTTCATGGCTTTGGTATCAGGGAATACAGAAAGGATACACTGCTCATGTTTTGTCTAACAATAAGCAAACAAGTGAATGCTGTAAGAAGACAAGCTGTTTGAGCTCTCAAACACGTGTACACAGACAATTCAGAAATACCCAGAAGGACTCCTGCAGGCTTAACGGATGGCACCCTACTGAAACAAAATGTGTATTAACAAGAAAACATAAAACTTGAGGGAGCAAATTTTCTTTTATCTACCATCCACCCAACTAAAAGACATGGAAGGTGAAACCATCACTAGAACAAAACAGATTTTTGCCAAATAAGTACAATCATAGTGCCAGGTTGGCAGTTAACTTTTACCCTACTAAATACGAGAGAGAATCTCCACCCTTTCCTGTATATTTTCTACAGCCGGGGCAGCCTGAGAAATATTTCTATCATGAAGCCACTTGGTAGTGTCAATGGGCTACTTTTAACACTTCTATTAGCTCGAGCTAGTAAGACCTTGTACTTCTCTATTGCGCCGCCATTAAAAGCAGCATTAGTGCATTTTGTCACTCAGTTCTTTATCAGTCATTTAAAAACGAGCTCATCGGGTAGCTGGGTGGGAGATGGACACAGGATCAAGGGGGTGGACCTCTTGCTGTTGGCACTAACCTGGGCTTTTGTTTCGACGCTTCTGCTGGCTGATTTCACCCTTCGAGCACTCGTCATGCTCAGTGGGAGAAGTCCAAACCTCAAGATGAGGGGATAGAATTTCAGTAGCACAAATAGGCAGCTTCAGGGCCCAGTGAAAGCCTCTTAGAATCATTTTCCTCTGTGGTTCCCAATCCCTAGTCCATGGCCTGTTAGGAACTTGGCCATGCATGCCCCCTCCTGCTCCTCTGGGAAAACTGTCTTCCGTGAAACTTAGGAGTCTGGCTGCACAGCAGGAGGTGAGCAGCCAGCTGTAGCCTCCCTCCCCATTGCTCACTCGGCCCCACCACCCACACCCGGACCCATGGAAAAACTGTCTTCCATGAAACCAGTCCCAGGTGCCAGAAAGGTTGGGGGCCGCTGATTTACCTGATCTGACTCGATGCCAGTGGCAGTATGTTATGGGGTTCTTGGGAGTTGAATGTACTGCTCCGGGGGCTGAACTGATTGTCCGTACCAGTGACCAATCCAAATAGAACCTGACAGACAAGAAATGCAACACGATAAAATGCTGGGTTTCATTGTCCAGGTCAGGGAGAGTCACTTCCCTGTTAGTAATCAATCACTATTTCTAACCATCGTTTTGGGCAATGTTCTTTTGAGCGCATCAATGCATCAAAATTACTTTTTATTATTGCCCTGCAGGTCAGAATCTCATAGTCACATAGTTCTTTTATTTTTCTTTCTGAGGCCTGGATAAAACCTTAATAATCCTTATCTACAATGTAAGGGGTCAGATCATGTTTGCCTCAGCATATGAGATTTTATCTAATCCTCTTTCGGCCCTTATAACTACGCACAGCTATTTGTGTCTTACCCCCCTCCCAAGGCTGCGTCCTGGAGAGTTAAGTGCCGGAGCAGGTTAATTTTGTAATTTGAGCCTGTGGCACCTGAGTCACACTGAGCATGTTTGAGACTAGACTCACGGAAGTTCGCTGCACCAGGCGATTGAGGTTGCTATTGAGGTGTGGCGTGAAAACATCCAGGTCAAATGGATCAATGAGTGCTTCCAGGTGGTCAGTCACTTTCTCAATTCTGAGAAAAGGATTAGGATCATTATTCTCCACATTTTTTAAGGATCAAAAACAACCTTACAGTATTATAATGGCACAGAAATCCTGGAGTTGGATTTTATTCTACTTAGCTGCTGGCTTAGGACATTTGTCACTGATGATTGTGCTTAAGTATTCCTCGAAGAGTTTGAGCCTGACGTGGTGTCTAAGTGAAGTCCACTCCTTCCCCATGTTCTGGTTTTAGGGAGAGCACTACGGGCTCAAATGACCCTCAACAGCTGCTAGGCTGACTCAGGAATGAGGGTCCACCTACTGCACTTGACCATGGAGTTTATCCAGCAGGTGGCCATTATTTAACTTGCCGGTAACATGAGCACTTACTATTTAAAACAAACACAAGGAATGTGCCATAGGAGGCTTCTCTCTGGTGTTCCCAGCAAGGAGGCTCTTTGCGTTTGGAAGAGACTGTCTTGTAACAGCACAGTGGAGAGGATACTACACCTGGAGTCCGGTTTGCTTCGGCTGCTCTTCCCCTCTTCAGCCTTGGTTGTCAGAACGATGCTGAGATAACGCAGATCATAAAGCAGCTGCAGTGCCCGGTTCTGGGTTACTGGAAACGCACCTTCCTTCTGCGGGTGAATCCCGGTCCCCACCATGAAGAGAGATGATTTGTTACATGAGCAAAATAAGACGGCTTCATGTTTTGGTTGAGTTACAGCTTGCTATTTCAGAAGCAGATGCTTTTTATACTCACATGGCCAGCTTAAAGCTCACAACCACAACAAACAGGTTATGTTGGACACTTGGTCTTTATCTTTTTATTTGTTTTTCTTTAGATAGGGTCTGGCTCTATCACCCAGGCTGGTGTGCGGTGGTGCGATCATAGCTCACGGCAACCTCAAACTCCTGGGCTCCTGAGTAGCTGGGACTAGAAGTGCATGCCACCACACCCAGCTAATTTTTTTATTTTTTGTAGAGACAGGGTCTCATCACAATGCCCAGGCTGGTTTTGAAGTCCTGGCCATAAGTGATCCTCCCTTCTTGGCCTCCTAATGGGCTGGGATTACATGTGTCAGCCACTGCACCCAGCCTGACACTTAGTTTTAAACAAAACTAAACCTAACAGCAGGAAAGAGACCCAGCCCTTTAAAAAAAGGCCTCAGGTGCTATAAATGGTCATTTTAAAGGGGGAAAAAAGCTACCCATGGCACAACCTATGAAGGATAGGTATTTGGAGGAAGCTCGTGAGTGAAGACTTAACTGAATTCTTTCCAAAGTCGGGATTGGTCCCTTCTTAAAAGTGTTACTAATGAAATGGGAATATACACCAAGGGCAGAGGCCTCACAGAAGGAGAGAGGAAGTGGAGGGCTGGGAGACGAGAACTCCCCTGAAACGAGCACCTCTGTGCACCACAGGCTGTGCTTTGCAACTGTTCTAACCCCTCGCAATCACCTGAGCTGGGGGTGGGGGCTCCATTTACAAGTGAGGACACCGGCTGAGCAGTTTACGTGATCACATTTGATCCTGAGGACACTGAGAGGTTAATGACTTGCCCAAAGCCCACAGTGCGCAAGTGGCAGCAATGGACTTGCAAACCGGGCCTGTTGTTACTCTGAAGCTCTTATCCTTTCCATTTGCACTGAATGGTCTCTTAACGAAGACCTGCTTGACCCCTGAGAATGGGTGTTATTAAACACGTAGAGCTGGGAGCCACTCCTGATAAGAGAACATTTTTATAGGACCTGATGCCTGGGCTGGGTGATCCTTCACAGTTTGAATCCTTGATATGAACTGCCCAAACACAAGAAAAAGCTAAGGTTTTTATCTGTCTGTTTTTAATGGGAAAACATTCAAGCACCTACCTTAATCTGTTTTTGTTCTGAAAGTTTCTCATAAGCAGCTACCACTTGAACCATACAGGTTTTCAGCATCTCCTGCAGCGTCACCTTTGGCAAGGCATGGCCTCCAACCCGATTAATTTCCTGGCATAAGCTGAACAGGAAGGACTGCACATACCAGGACGGCTAAAAGAACAAGTGAAAGTCTTGTTGCCAACTCAGACCAATTAAATGCCATGCAGTAAAAGTGGCTCCATTTACCCTCACAAGGCCTACAGGCCAGGACCGTGACCTCTCCAATTAAGCTTTCTTCCTGGCAGACCACTTAATAGATACAAAGCCCCTCGTGAAGTGCAATTTGCTATCACCCCTCTGTGGTCTGATGTTGACCTAGCAGGTGGCACTGTGTTTTATGCTGCTGTTTTCACTTTAGAATATGTGGTTCTGATAAACAGAGCCCATGCTACAAAAGGAAAGAACCACTGACTTTTGCTCAAATAGTCTATTTACTTGGTCCTACATCCACTATGCTCCCATAGTAGGAAGTTATAAGTATGACTTTCAGTTATGACTCAGAAGCTGTATGTTGAATGATTTTCTAAAATCTTTTTCTTTTTGACAGAACAGTTTTTTCCCTTTTTTCCCTTTTTCAGCCCCTGCAACAGTGGGACTTCCTCACCTGTATAGGGAGTCGGATCTTGGATGTGACACTGCTGCCAGACTCTGTTTCCTCCTGAATTTCTAGTTCATCCCAGCTGGTGGCTGTGGCCAGGACTGAGCCAGCATCATCTAAAAGTAATGACTGGGTGAATCCATGAATCAAAACCTGGTAATAAAAGGCAAATATGTTCCATATAAGCCATTCAGATCCTTTGTAGAGTATGTTTAAAATTATTAGCACCATACTGAGAACAGCTCAAGCTGCTCAGGTTACGTGTGCAGTGGTTTGAGTGACAAACATCACTCTTCTTGTGGCTAATTATCGATGCCAGCAATGAGGATTTTGTTGCTAATTAACCTACAAATGTCAAATGCCATCTTATGGCATTTAGGCTGCAGAATGGGAAATGCAGACCCTTGTCGCAGCAGAAAATCTTTCATTCTCATCTGATGGAAGGAAAAAATGCAGGTTTTCTGTTTCCAAAATCTAGGCTAAAAATGAATGTTAAAGTTTTTACATTTGAATTCTCTGGCAGAAACAAAGTAAAAGCATATGAAATAAGAACTATTATTCCCTTATTATTGAAGGGCCTCACTGAGGTTGGTAAGACCGAATATGCTAAAAATGAGATTAAATGCGTGTAAGAAGAAGTTATGTCACTCACTTTCACGACCACTGAACTCCAGACCCGGTAGCCCATGACACTCTGCTGGAGAAGTACTTCTTTAACTTCCTGCCATTTGGCCTGTGTCGGAATGATTTCCTGAGTTTTCCCCTTTCCCTGTTTCCTCAGAGCCCTAGACTCCCTTGCTGGTTTCTCAGAGCTGCCTGATTTTCCCAAGATACACTGCTTCAGGTGGGGGCACAGCTCTCCCAGGGACTGGCAGAGTCTGGCCATGAAAAGGACTGCGTGCAGCTTGGCACTGTCCAGGACGTCCTGTTGCCCTTGCACAACTTCTTCTATGCTCCGCAGCTCTGCCCGGACGCAGTCTGTGACGTGCTGGATGCATGCCACCGAGTGAGCCCGCAGCACTTCCTGCACCATCCCCGCGTCTGCGTATCTGTCAAAGGCAGAACTCTTGGCCTGTGTGGGGGAAATGTCCTTGGGCAGTGCCAAGTCATCAGAGGGAAGGTAAGCCAGGAGGTCATCCAGGTGAACCTTCAGTTTTGAATCCAGGGCAGAGCAGAAGTTCTGGACGCAAGGGCTGACAGCTTGAGCTTTCATGGAGAGGCCACTGCAGGCCAACTGATGCCGGTTTGCCACATTGACCCAGGCAGCATCGGAAGGCAGGTCGTTAGGACTCTCAGACCAGAGGAAAAGAGACAAGTTATGCTCAAAGTGGAGGTGCTTATTTGAGGTGGAGCTGCTGGTGCTGCTTTCAAGTTCCTGCAAAGCTGAAACCAGGAGCTCTTTGGAGCTGTTGGAGATGGACTCAAAGCCTTCTTTTGTCAGGGTCTAAAAGAGAATGAGAGAGAGTTCTAATCACAATTCCTGTAAGGAAATCTCAAAATTACCAAACAGCAATTTATGTGAGCATTCAGAGAGATGACATGGTGTTGGCAAAGCACAAAGAAGCAATTATAATGGACGCGGGCATGTTCCCGACCAACTGACAGAGCCTGGCATCTTTCAGCTCCAGATGCTGGACGTCTGTTAGTAAGCAGGGAAAGAAGTGACAGGAGTCTCCTAAGACGGTCAAAATACTACACTAGGATTGGCTGTGAAATAGGTGGACCTTGTGACTTTCTACCTCACCTGTAACCGGTCAAGGAAGAGTTGCTGCATCATATCCTCCCAGAACAAAAGTGGCTTCTCCAGAAGGCGCCGACATATCACATCCCAGCTGTGACTGGTGGACTCGTTGGTAAGTAACTCCCACATGGCATCCCGGATCCCTGCGAGACCTTTCATGCTCTTCACATACATCAGCAGATTGGTGGTCCCATTTTTAATGTCTTCATTACACCTGCAACAAAATCATTTCCCTTGGGCTCCACTACATGCAGAGTTTTCGTCTTTATTAAGAAAAACGGCAGCATTCCATTTGAAAACCTTTTACCTGAGTCCCAATGTATTAGTGTGTGTGTGTGTGTGTGTGTGTGTGTGTGTGTGTGTGTTTCAGAGCATTTCTGGCTGGGGTGGGGTGTGCAGTCTGTTGCCCTCTTACCAGGCCCACCCTTGCTTCCCTGAGGATATGAGGAAGTCTAGAGTCCCGGGGAATGGCTTCAAAAACCAATGCAGTAAATACAACCTTAGGAGTTGCAGAACTTTTACATAAAGAGAACTAAAAACCTTCCACATAATCTTCTGAAAGACAAATTCCTTCCTGGCTCTCCCACAGTGGGTGCTGAATGGCCACGAAGGCGACAACGGGCCTCAGGGAGAGTGGCGGACACGCCGCACGTCATCTGGGAGATCAGGCTTCCCACTCACGCTTCACCGACCCTCCTACGGCCCCACGCGAGGCTGCACTGGTGGTTACTGCCAGCCTTAGGGAAGCGCTTTCTGCCTACTTACATGTGGATCCACTTCTGCAGCGTGTCTCGCAGGTACTCCTGGCTGATGGGATGTGCGAGGGTGCGCAGCACTGGCTGGAACCTGACGACGGATGCCGGCAGGTGTTTGAACCAGCTGCAGAGTTTCATCTCCCCCTGCAGGACCCCCATGCCCTTCCCTAAAGAGAAGGCCAGTGAGAAGCAGTCGAGGCCACCTTTTGAACAGCACATTAAAATGTGAACCTAGAAGGAATTTCCAAAAATCATCTAGTTTTTCTTTAGAAAGGTCAAACTGGGCTCCTGGAATAGGGGGGACAAGGAAGTACAGAATATGTCCAGGCCCCCCCCTCCCCATCAGGGAGCGGGGCAGCTTCCCCACAACTGTGGTCATCCTACTGGTTGAGAAGAATGGTGAACAAAGGTCAAAAGGAAAAAATGGGGGTCAGAAGAGTAGAAAGAAGAAATGAGTGCTGTGTAGTCCCTGGGACTTTGAAAGTAGAACTTACATGGTCAAAAAAAGTAAAAGTTAATGGTTTCCCTTTCCTCACCATCCTCCTCCCTCCCTTGAAGATCTAAGGAAAGAATCGATGACCATTCATCCTGATTAGTAAGTCATTCATAGCTCTTCAGAGGTGACCTGTCGACAAGGGCACAGGCCTACGCTCTGCCGCTCTGGGAGGCACCATCACTGCACCACAAGGCACCCTCTGGACTGTGAAACACAGGGCCCCTCCAAGGTACTGTTGCACTGTTTTCCAGTGCCATGACAAACCACCCAATGGCCAGCCTTCATGAGAGGGTAAAGTGTTAAATGTAGGTGCCTAGAGAGAAACCAAAGCATAAGGAGGCGGTGCTTAGTTGGAAGATAAAGTAAGCCAAGGGGCGGCTCTGTAATGCATGTCTCTCTCTCTGGAAATGGCCACTTGGCTATCACAATACTCGACTTGTTTCATTTCCATCTTCAGCTGTATCTCCTTAGTCAATTTTGCTGACACCCCCATATGACCCTGGACTTCTGGAATTCCATAAGGCACAGTCTCTGGCATCTTCTTTTCTTACTGATGATGTCATCCATTCCCATGGCTTCAAATAACAGCCCCATGCAGATGCACCACAGGTTATGTCCCCAACCAGACGTCCTGCTGCTCTGTTGTGGGTCACAGGCACCTGCCTATGCTACAGCCCCACTTCAAAGTCCCGGGCATCTCCAATGCAACAAGTTCAAAGTGAGCCCATCATCGGCACCTTCAAACCAGCTCCTTTTCTAGTTAATCTGGACACCTCCCTTCCCTCACCTTCCACAGCCATACATCACCAATCCTCTCCTCCTACACAGATGTCCAAGCTGTCTGCTGACCCCCATCTCGACTGCTTCCGTCTAACCCAAGTCCCCAGCATTTGACACCTGGATCACGGTGGCAGCCTCCTAAGTGAGCTCTCAGCATCCATTCTAGCCCCACAGGGATCCACTGCCACATTAAAAAAAAAAAGTTAGCTAAAAAGCTCACCGGTAGGATGCTGGCCTGTGACAGTCTCCAGAGTAGAGAAGAGCAAGCCACATGGCAGAGAGGGATCAGGCAGCGCGCCTTCTGGTAAAGTGTAGAAAAGGGCGTGAGCTTGGTTCAGCGTGGCAGCCAGCAGCTCCACCAACGAGCAAATCTGATCCTTGATACCAGCACCTACGAGAAGAAACCATCCTCTGTTTCTCCCTTACAATTTCCTTTCGTACAGTTAAAGACAGAGGGTGCTCTGAAGGCTGCAGTCTCCCTCAGCTCACCCTTCTCTATCCCATGCTTAAGGACCAAACGTTGGAGAGAAGCCGCACCCACCATGGTGTGGCTGGTTGAGAAGTTTCTGAATAGTTGCCTTTCTGGCCAGGAGGAAGTCTGTGAGGGCTTGGCGAGGAGAACTCTCTTCTAAGAGTATTATAGAGCACAGTGCCTCGGCGACAGCTTGGTCAGACACGGCCTGGCATTTGAGCAACATCTTGCTCTCATGTAGAATAGCTGACCTAGAAAAATGATAACGAAGGGCAACAGGGAATTTTTAACATCTGGGGTGAAGAGCCTCGGTACGTCAGGAAAGAAGACAGACTCCATAGAACTGTAGTGGTGAAGCCTGACCATCACCAGAGAGCTTTACGCCGGATCCACTTACCGGAAGTGGCTGGCTGCTGCCACCTGCCGGATGAGTATAGGAAACCGGGAGAGGACAGGGCTATACCGGGAACTAGAAGAATCCAGCTGGAGCAGGCTGTGAAGGTGGCAGCAGAGCAGGTAGAGCTGTGTGGCGTGCAGATACCGAGAGGCTTCCATAGAGCTCCAGATCTTCTCAGGAATTTCTAACAGTAGCTTGATCTGGGCAGCCATGCTGTAGAAGTTCTGCTGGGGTGGCTGCTGTGGCTGCAGGGAAGGGCACAGAACTAAGTCAGAAGAGCACACAAAAGCAAGGTCAGTTTTCTGCAGGCTTGGGGAAAAATTGGGGGGCATTTTAGGATACAAAGCTTTTGTTAAGCTGGACTCAGTGCCACTCAACAAGGCATCAAAGTCCCGTGCAGTATAGTTGCTGGAGTGCTATAAGAGCCCACAGTTTTTCCTGTGTGTGTGCACCTTTGCTGGGTCCCGTGGAGAGGCGAACTCTCATCTCACCATCTGGCCATCAGTGGTTCTCTTGAAGTCTCAATGGCAGGGAGCCCTGCAGACTACCAACTGTGTGAGCTTTCTCCTTCCTTTTCTGATGTTCAGCCTTCCTACTTTTTCTCCTGCTTCCTCGAGGGCACTATGGACTTCTTTGCTGACTGTTCCTCTTCACCAACCCTGTACCGAATCTTCATCTGGTTCAGTCTTTGGGCCTCTACTCATCTCAGCCCAACCTCTTAGGATTCTCTTCCCTCAAACATCCCCTCATTAATGGACTAGTGCCTTATAAAAGGGCTGGAGGGAACTAGCTCAGGCTCTTTCATGTTCTTCCACCTTCTACCACATGAGGAACGGCAACAAGGCCCTCAGCAGACATCAAACACCAGTGCCTTGATCCTGGACTTCCTCGACCCCAGAACTGTGCAAAAGTAAATTTCGGTCCTTTATAAATTATGCAACCTCAGGTATTTTGTTATAGTAGCACAAATGGACTAAGACACCCATATTCCAAATCTCATCTGTCTGTAAGTCCTCTCCTTACTAAGAACCTAAAGCCTTCAGAACTCTTGGGGTAAACGTATACAATTATTTTGGGAATTAATCACCAATTATCATAAATCTTTTCTACTGTTATTCTAAATTATTTACCTTTTTATAGTCAACTTTCCATGGATTTATTTCCTTAACTAGATTGTAAGCTCCTTTAGAGCAGGAACTGGGGGACTTGTATTTCTTTTTTACTTGAACAGAGAAGGCACTCAAGTTTTTATGGGTTTGACTGAGAATTAATCAGATATAACTATTATGAAAATCAATAATTTCTAAAATCAGGCATAGTACAAGTTGCCTTTTTAATAAGCCTGGAAGCATGACTCAGTTACAGTGAAGGCTGGCCACCTAAGGGGGGACATGTACTAAATGCTCACCTTTGGAAGGGATGGGGTCACTCATTTCAAACGTTTGTGACATATTTCCAACTTTCTATAGTTCTATTGTGTCAGCCCAGTCTACTGACCTGGATTTTCTAAAATCCAAGTAGTATGAAAAAGTTCCAAACTGGAGCTAGATTGTACTTGTGCAATTTCTTCTTCCATGTCCCAGTAAATTCCTCTCCCAGGTTGTAAAGAACAACTTCCCTGTTTACCTTTTCACCCTCATGCCACTTTACTTTGTTCCTCCCTGGGTCAACATTCTTTGGGCACACAAGATGCTGCTCCAATATCAGGATGCGTTTACTGCCTCATCTTTCCACCTCGGGTCTAATCAATAGCATTCGGGGAGAAGAACGCAGGAGAACCTGAATTAGAAGAGCCTTAGTTCGGCTACTAAAAGGTAAGGGCGTGAAGGCCAGTACCACCTTCCAACGACTCCCAAAGGGTGGAACAGCTGTTTGGCATTGTGGAAGTTATTCCTGGGGTGGGATTTGGGGCAAGGCTGGGATGGGGAATAAATGACTTGGGGGAAGGTGTTAACATAAAGGAGAAATCTGTTCTAAGAAAAACAATGCCAGGAAATGTTATACAGGGAAGGGTTGAACTGTCTAGGCAGAGACCCCTGGCATTTTCCGCTGTAAGTGAAAGGAGCCCAGGGAACCCAGAGTGAGGTGAGGGAACCGGGGCGCGGGAGTCGGGGAAGTCTGCTGAAGAAACAGCTGAAAGACTTCTCCAGAACGGATCAGCAGCCCGCGAAAGGACCGTCGGCACTGTCCCCTGAGGAGGGGAGTGGGAAGGGAGAGACGCGGGCTCCTCCCGGGAAGGTGAGGATCCGCGGGTCGGAGACTGACCGACTGGGACGGGCCCGCGGGGCTCGGAAAGTTGGCAGGCGGGGACTGCCAGCGGGTCCGCGCGGCCTGGGGAGGACCTGGGGGGACCGGGACTGACCTGCCGGTCCCGCGGGGGCGGGGCGCGGACTGACCTGCGCAGTCGCAGGGATGGGGCGCAAGGATCGACCTACGTGGGGGGACTGACCTGCGGGTCCTGCGCCGGCTGGGGCGCGGCCGAGCCGGCGTGGCGGAGGCGGGCGCAGTACTGGTCGGTAGCCTTGACGGCGTCCACCAGCCCCTCGGCGCAGCGGCGCATCTGCCCGATGGTGTCGGCCGCCTCGATCAGGTCGCGGTACCGCTCGCCCACCATCTGCCGCAGCTCCTCCTTCTTGTGCTCGATCTCGGCCCGAACCTGGCGCTCCAGCCCGCGGATCTCCTCCGCTCCATGGGTCTCGAAAAGCGCCGCGGGGTCGCGCAGATCCAGCCGCTTCAGCGCGGAGGAGGCGGCCACGGCCGCCATGGTGCACCCGTCAGACGTCCACTGGCTACTTCCGCTTTGCCAGCCCCGCCTCTCCGCCATCTTGTTGGGGGCGGAAGCCTTTCCGCCCCGCCGGGGCCATGTTTGTTCCGGGCTTTCCCTGCGCCGCCGAGAGGCCCGGCAGGTGGTGGGCGGCGCGCCCCGGCGCGGTGAAGTAACCTGGGCGGTTAGGTGAGGTCGCTAGACTGACCGTGCCTCTGCTAAGCTGGCCGAAGCCCTGCGTGACCTGAAACTCCCCAGCCCAGCGGAGCCCTTCCTGTTGGAAGAGCTCCGTCGTCGAGTTCGCGGTGGGCATTAAGCTCCGCGGGCCCGCAGGTGTGCCCCGAACCGCCGCCCCTTCCCGCCCTGGCTCGCGGGCTGCAGCGGCGGGCGCGCGTTCGCGGCTTTTTTCTTGTGGTCATTGACCCAGTGCAGTTTTAGGAAAAGAGAGTTTGAGTCTGCCTTCGTTCATTGTAAAGGGTTACTTCGCTGCCCCTTAAGGGGTACGTGAGCGCTTGTTTCTCTTTAAATGTTGATTCCTTCTGTGGGGTTTTCCATTTGTTTCAGACCTGCATTCGGCCACTACAGACGTTTGCCCTGCCATGGCCTCACCTCGTGGCCCGCGGGGAGCGTGGGGCAGGGAGGCAAAGGGGACCGTGCCCGAGGGGTGGGGGGCTCCTGGGGTTGACCCAGTAATAATGCAATTTGGAGATTGTGATCCTGTTTCTTCTAAGTAAGTCCAAGACCCTTTATTTTAAAAAAAAAAAAGTTTATGATGGAAGCTTTTATACCCAACCCTAATATAGAAAAATGGCATGATGTGCCCAGCGGCAGGTTCCACCCTTACTAACTCGTGGTCCGACTTATCTGCAGCACCACCTACCACCTCCAGTATTTTGAGGCAAATCCCAGACATCAAAGAAGTTCAACCTGTACATAAACGATTAATTTATAATATTCTAGTTTACCTCTCCATAGCCCCCCAGTGTAGGGAGTATCATTATCACTTTACAGATGGGTAAGCTCGGACCCGGAGAGGCAAATGGTTTCACTCAGTACAATTGTCCAAGCGTGTCCTCAAAATTATCTCATTTGATATAAACACCAGCCCTGCAATTAATGCCTAGTCTGTGCATGACAAAAACCCAGAGAAGTTTATTTACGTGCCCAAATCACA
>RJWJ010028727.1:0-21253 GCA_004363605.1 Indri indri | reverse complement strand
GGTATTATTTTAAAGGTTACTGTTTCACCAGAGAAGCAACTGAGATCAAACCAAGAAACTGAAAACCAGCAGGGGTCTCACTTTCTCAGCATCCCTCAATGGAAAAAGAGCATTCGCCAGGGTTGTTTATCAGAAGCTGGATAAATAACTCACTTATCATTTTCTCTGCTACAAACAATGCCTGGGTATCAAGAGGGCAAAGAAAGAAGGTAATAAAGGCAAGAGATCCCCAAATTAAAAGGAACCAAGAGAGTAGAAATAAAAAATCGAAACTAAATTAATCTAAGAAAGTAGTTCAGGGTACCAAAGAAAAAGTGCTAAATCAGTTCTAAATATCCCTAAGTCTCCCTCTGCCTGATTTTTGAGTTGCAATTTAAAAATATTTTTCCTTTTCTTGGCAATACATAATTCAACTCAATTTTTCCAGACTAGGACAGACAGTTTTAAGGGTTTAGAAAAAATAGTGGGGAAGGATTTGTACCAGAGAAGAGAAATACACGGCAAAGCAAAGTTGGTTTACTGCCTTTTCTTGCTATTAAAAAAAAAAAAAAAATCCTAATAAGTGACTATTTATGAACTGGCAAAGGACAATAACAGCTAATCCTCTGAACACCATTTCAGGATTATTTCATTTCATTTTTTGTATATTCTAAAATATCATTCCATTTCTTTCCAGGTTTGCTGACGCAGAAACAAATTATATAATAGATGCCATAATATAGGCACCAGGCAGGCAAGAGAAAAGCAGCGCTAGGCGGTCCCATTTCTCAGCAAGGAAGCCAAGAGACAATGTTCTTTGGTCTCACTCTCGTTCGCCGTAAGGAATTCTGGGTGAAACAGGTAAAACCTAAAGGGCAGGGGAGAGGGGGAAGCTTCCCGCGGACTGTCTTCATCCAAATAAAACAGGTAAGCCTCTGTCTCTTCTCTAGATAATCAGGACAAGATCAGACCACGTGAGAGCCTTTAAACATTTTGCCTGCCATGGGTGTTTCATGGACATAAATGAAAAATTATCTCACCAATTAACACATCTCGACCCTAAAGAAAGAAAAAGGAAAATAACACTAACAAAGGAGAAAAATAAAGAAACCAGCACCATGAACAAATCTATTGGTGTTTGGGGGAAAGCCAGGGCAAAGGGCCACATGGGAAATATCGTGCATAACATCGAGATTAACACTAATCACATGGACACCTCAGGAATTATACTATGTGATAACATAATGGCTCAACTCAAGAATTCTAAGAGTCCATGTCTATGTATTTTCCAGAAAAAAAATTTTCTCAAAAGTTTTCTTTTAAACGATAAGTTAAAGACATGCTATAGGGCAGTGGTCCCCAACGTTTTTGGCATCAGGGCCTGGTTTTATGGAAGACAATTTTTCCACGGATTGGGGTCAGGGGAGCTCAGGCGGGGATGCGCAGCCTGGTTCCTAACAGGCCAGGGACCGGTACCTGGCCGCGGCCTGGGGGTTGGGAACCACAGCTATAGGGTATACGTTACATATGAAGAGAAATTCAGTTGTATTCTATCAACTTGAAGGAAATGTTCATCAAGAAAAATTAAAAAACATTATCTCTATTTTGATTTTGTGTAAAGAACTGAGTTAAAACAAGCAGAAAACTTTCAGGGAAACCAACTCTTCACATCTTTCCTTGAGTATTCCTCAAAAGAAGACACAGCTAAAGACAGAACACATGTATTAATATCAGAACTGCATTTCCTTATTCGCACAACGAGGACAACAGATAAAAAAAAAAAAAGTATCACCTAAGGCTATGTAAAAAAAAAGTGGGGCCAATTAAAATTTTGTTGACTAATTAAAGCCTTGAAATTAGAAAATGTGCATTCATTTTCCCCATTGGATACTCTGAGACCATCAACTAGACTCATTCAATTTTTGCTCATTTAAAAAGCATTTTCTGACTAGTTTATTAAGCTCTATCTATGGCAGTGAATACAAAAGAATTTGTGGAGCTTATAACTAAAGACATGTCTTCACGACAACCAGAACAGAGGAGCAAGTGGAGAAAAACACAGCATAGGTTGTATGTATGCTGAAGGACCACGGTCTCCTTGGCCTGGAATAAGACTGACTCATTGGGGTAAACCTTAAGCCATGGTTAGCGTCATGATGGACATGGATGGGTACAGGAGACAAGGGGACAAAATGCGTGGGCATCACACCTGCTTGGCAGAACGATGTTCTTCTGTGTTCTCTCTCAAGATCTCACCTGGTCATGATGCCCTAGTTGTCTCTCCTCTCAAATTAATAATAAAGAATTCTCAACAGTGAGACCACTTGATTACTGAAGATTCTATACATACCAGAGAGGACCGGCTCCAGGTGGGCTGGCGTCTGATGGGGGGTGGAGAATTTGACTGTCTACATGAAAAGTTGAAAGAATGAGAATGGTCATTATTATTCATCGGATATAAAAAGACCAGACAGACAAGGGAGGGAGAGGAGAGGAAAATAAACAAGACTGGTTAAGACTCAGACCAAACAGAAACATTGCTTACTTCTGGATGGTGATGCTAAGAACAATTTTGATTTCCCTTTTTTTTCTTTTTCTTTTCGAAATGTTTGGAAAACCTAATAATTTTATAATAGGTTTAACGAAGTAATATTAAAAGAGTAAGGCTTATTTCTATAGAAAGATTATGAGGGAAATAAGCAAGACTGAAAAATATCACCATTACATGGATGTTTAAATATTGTACTCTTTGTACTCTTATGTGTAAAATCTTTCATAATTAAAAAAATGCAAAAGTATTTTAAAAATGCTTCCAGTCCAATGAAAATCCAAAGTAGATAAAATATCTGAGTTTGACCATATAAAGATACTTTTTATTAAGATAACATACTTTACAAATATTTATCTCATCAGATCCTTTCCAGACTGAGAACATAGATTTTTTTTTTAATGTGGAGATAAAAATCAACTACAAGTATTACCAAATTCTCGAGAATTGAAATCAAAGTTGCTTTTCCGCAATGGTTCCCAAATGCCATAACAATGTTTTCCCTGGTCTTCAGTGTTATCATTAAAAAAAAAAAAACAAATCAAAAAAAACCCCAAAACCAGGACATATAAAGTTTTTCATCCAACTAAAGTTCTTGAATTTAAAGGACTCTCTATAATCTGAGATTTCATCCTTCCTACTTTTTTGGTGATAAAATCTCTTTTCTTTTATGAAATGATGGAGATAATATAGTTATGTTGGATTTTTAAAATGATTGGCTAAACATACAATCTTATCACATCTATGTTAAACACACTCCCCACATTTTTTCTCCCATGTCAAGAAGTCCAGAAACCACTCCTGGGGCTATACTTCCAGATGACAAGCAGTGGCTCTGTAGGAGCAGAAAACCCAGTGATGATCTTTTAGAGGTCAGAGAGTAAAGACCTCTGGAGAAGGGTGCTGTTAAGGTGATGCTAGTCTTGTAAAGCTCCAGAGGGATACACAGGTTTTAACATAGTGCTGAGCCTCTGAAATTGTGTATAGAAGAGAAAGAGTGTGTGTTTGTGTGTGTATGTGTGTACTTTTTAGAGAGTGTGCCCCAGGTTTTAATCAGATAAGAGGCTAGAAACTTCTTATCCCTCATTAGGAAGAAGAAAGGAATGGTTATTATAGAAACAGAAATGAAAAACAATTTCTTAATTTTCAGTCTAATATGTGATCTTCACTAATATCGGAAGAAAAGGCAAGAGAAATATGAACACTCAGTAAGTTTTACAGCAAAACCATTGGCTGAGAAATGGCACTTCTCCAACAGTTTTTTTTATTCGCCCTATAGTTTTTTATGCACCCTACTATAGAATTCTTGTTAACGTCCAACACACCCCCACAAGTCAAAATCAATGGCAGAGCAGAACTGCACAGAAACCCCCTATAGGGAATCTGCTCAAAAGAACGGCGTGTGGGGTTGCATGCGAGAATGTGTCTAGAAGAAAGATACGGCTGCTTAACTTGCCATTCCTTGCTCAGCCCTTCCTCTGATTTATATTTGCAAACTTTGCTGGTAGACCTAATACTGTATGATAGACTTTCAGACCCCGACAGTGACTAATTGCAGTGACTGGTTTGAAAGAGCTTCCACCGCGTGGAGAAAAAAGTCTGCCATGACCTGGGGCCCAGTTATAAAGCGGCCCCATTCTTCAGCAGGAACTGCTCTAGGACAATACTCTGCATACTCTTGCATGTGTCCACCGAGGGAGTGGAAAGGCAGTTCTTCTCTTGCATTTACAAGCCCGACGCTCTTTGAAACAAAATTAAACACATTGGGCGCCCAACCGCTGAATGCACTCTGCTCAGGAACGTCTTTTGAAGGCAACCAAGGCAAAGACAAACGGTAGAGTGAGCCCCAGCACGCCGCGTCTGAGGTCAGGCCACATGTAAGTGCCCTCATCACACTCCCCTTTATCACTCTTTATTTCCAAATTAAATTAAAAAAATACACACGGATCTGTGACATCTATGAGTGTCTTCCAAATCGTCCTCTAATTACCCTGGCCTCTCATTTGCAGTCAGGTGACATGACCCAGGAGCGCACACAGGGCTAGCCAACTGTGTAAGCGAAACGGGGCTGAGGATGACAGGAGCTTCTTCTCTTTCAAGTTGGCTCGTCACTCTGTTACCCACTTCTGAACGCGCTCCACATCTGACACGAAGGGGCACCCTGGCAAATTGGGAGCCGCTCAGCTCCTCCAAACTCATAGCAGAGGGTTGGAAAGGCACTAATGTGGGCCGACCCATCCAGGCAGTCAAGCACACGCAGTCAATTTGTGAACTATTTTCTCTCTAGGCACATGTACTACGCGAGACAGTCCTCATCATTAAAGTTCTTTCATTCCTGCCCGGCTTTAAGTTACTTCTTTAGCCTCTACAAGGAACAAGGAAAAAGAGTGAACGGAAATAGTGATCTACAATGTCCCTAAAGCACATGCATGTCATCTGACAAAGCCATGCAGCGGGAGGGTGGACGAAATGTTTACTTACTCCGTGCAGATTTTGTTTTGTTTGTAAAACTTGTGCCGTGTAACAAACAACCGAGAAATATACTTGGCATTTTCGATATCATCCTTAAAAAGAAGAGACAGAGAAAAAAATAAACACTTGTTTGACTAAATGTACATTTCATTAAAGATTCCTCTGAGCCGGGGGAGACATCCCTTCCTCCCTTCATCTCAAGCTCAAAATGACAGACGGGGCCAGCGAGCAAACCAACCTGCTGAATGGCAGCGACAGCCATGCCTACAAAGCCTACCAAAGAATGGCAGAAAATGCTGTCTGCTAAGGAACCCTTTATGTCCAAAGTGCTGGGGTTACAGTGATGAACTGCCATGTCTGTACATAATTCCAGATCAAGTGCTTTAAAAATAAATAATGGAATCAAGGCAGAGCGTAGAATAAACAGCAGACATCATTAAATTGGAGGCGGTGAGACGCATGAATGGCTTTGGCTCTGGAGGAGGCACTCGACAGAAGGTCAATCGCTCAGCTAACTTCAGATTAAGCTTGGACTACGATGGGGAAGAAAATTCAGGTCAGCCAGCAAAAGCAAATGCAACGCAACAGAATCAGGGGTTACACGATGAGGGCCGTAACCAGAGCGCAGAGGAACGCGGTACGCCAGACAACGTGATCCATCGCAAATGAGGCAGCTGGAGAAATACGAAGGTTAGAGTCAAAAGTCAGCTTGGAAACCTGGTATTTTGAACATGGCATTTTACCATCGCTATCCTGAAATGAGTAATGATAGCACTGGGCAAATATTCAAAAGTATTTCTTCAAAAGAATATTGATTCTCTCAAGGTATGGGGAGCAAGGAAAGGACATTATGAGTTGAAAAGTCCAACAGTGAGCTGCTTGTCAGGCCCGACCTGCATCCTCCCAGGTCCGCCCGCGTTGCTTACCGTGTGAAAGAGGGCGGTCTCTTCTTTGTTGATGAGCTCCACTAGAATGGCTGACTTGTTATGAGTGATATTCCCAATATCATTCCACCTGGTCAAAAGAAATGCAACTGTGTCTGCCCAGAGATGGCATTTACAATCCAGTAACAGGAGGTCGTCTGCTACTGTCGAGCTTCACTTTACAAATTAGGATTTAACTGCTTTTCAAAAAGCTAAATGTTCCTTCTCTCAAAGGAGAAAAGTAAAGAAAATGCAATATGTATTCAAATACCTAAAAATTCTATGTAAAATGTCTAGCCATTGCTGTTCATAAAGTATAGGATCTTTTACGACCAGCAATGAGGAAAATTTGCAGAGGACTTTTGCTGCCTTTTCCTTCCCTCCATTTCCAAACTGACAAAACATCTCCCAGGACCCCCACTTTTTACTGATGGAAGAGCATAGATTCTTAAAAAGTCGTGTGTTTCCAGGAATTTAGGCCGAGGAATTCACATATTCTGTGTTGCAATGTGCACTACAGATTAATTATGTCATCTTGAAAAAAAATGCCTATTGACTATTTAATGTGCCTACACTTTTGTGATCTAAATACGCACACAGGAAAGCAGACTTTCCTTCCCCGTCCTCCTGGAGACCTTATCTAAAATGAGATACACTGAAATCAGCACTGGACAAGGGAAGAAAAGCTACTGCTTCCTGTTCCACCCAGAGCCAACTTCCAATCTTCTGTAACCACCACCTCCCCTCCACTCAGTGTCCCGACCCTGCCCACTGCATTTCACACCATGAGGCACCTGCTTGTTACACTTCCAGCATCCCCTGCCTGGATAATTCCTTGGAGACTCAGCTCAGGAGTCACCTTCCCTAGGAAGCCCTTTCTCATTCTTCACCACGCACATGCGAGAAGAACCCACTGTTCTCTGTCGGTCACCTCGTTGTATTTCAATTTTTACTTCTGTGACTAGATCTCTAACTAGACCAAACTAGACCACACGCTCCACACCCTGTGTAGGGCTCTACTCTCTTGATCTCTGTATTCCAAACACTGAGCCAAGTACCTGGCACAGAGCGCTCCATAAATGTCTGTGGGAGGAATGAACAGTAATAATATGGCCTGTCGTCTGTACAGAGTATGATTCTCCTATCAACTGTCTCAGGCAGAAAAGAGCTATTTTTGCTCCTTCTTTAAAGAGGAGGCAATTTAGACACAAATGACTACCTGATGTAGCCATGCTCACTCTGTTCTTCAGGGACGGATGAGTTCTTTACCTGGGGTTTCCAGACTTTCCGCCAGTCATCTTTGCATTACACCAGTCCCAAATGTTTTTAAGATCATCTGCTGGCGTAATACTCTCTCCACATGTGCTCCGCCCAGCTTGCTGCCCAACTTTTAGTTCTACCAGATTATATCTACATGGACTCACGGCTACATGCTCCTCAGTGAAGGTCTCTCTAGATAAGAGATATTTGGTTTCCTCGGCTCCATTCCTTCAAGCCAACTGCCAAAACCCTAGATACACTGTGCGCCCCACAGCACGATTTCACCCAGTGGCATAATTAACAAGACACTATAAGTAAATTCCCATCTTGTAGGTGTTTCGAGATAAATGAAAAGGTCTAGAGGCAGTTCCTAAGAAAACTGAGCACAACCTGTGAGTGGCTTATGCCCATCAAACCTGTAAATTGCTATTTTCTTCTATTTCACCTTGATGGCTGGTGTTAGGACTTGTTTACTTCTCTTCTGTAGGCTTGAGGAGAAACTCAAACATCGATTTAACTGTATAGACAAAAATGCCTGGATAACTTTGAATGGGCATAAAGATTTATAGTTAACAACTCTGCACATATTTGCATGTTTTACCCAGTTAATTTACACTTTGTGGCAGGTGTATGGAGTTGACTCCATGTCCAAAAGTCAAAAAGTTAATTCTACAGACCCAAAGATCTCTCTCTCTACTCCTGTTCCATGATGTCCCTAATCAAAGAGCAAAGGAAAATCATAAAAATAATGGCAGGGTGGGGACCTAGGGAGACAAAAGCCAACCAGGAAGCTTTTGGTTGGAAAACCATCTCAAAATGACCTGCAATAACTGCCGATCCAGAGAGTACATGGCCGGCCAAGATTCACTTCCAGAAGGTAGGCTGTGCTGGCCTCTGAGAGCTGCCTGTGATCATCTGCCCCGGATGTACAGCTCTTCCTATCAGACGCACACACAGGAAAGCTGCTCCTCTGATAAATAATGAGCCATACTGCCCTTGTAAATGAAAGCAAGCACAGAGTTTTTCAGATCACTGACACGATGATGGAATCTATGGGCACCAATACAAAGCAGGCGTGTTGACGCGTAACGTGGGGGGAGACTTCCACATCCCCACACCAGTACCGTTCCTGTTAGAGGGTTAAAATGTCAAAATAATTAAAAAGTATCGAAGTCCTCTAATTTATCATAATAAAGTGACTGCTTTTTCAAAACACACTTTTTCAAATCATCATCTTTTGTTAATATAAAAATTAGTTTGCACTCTCGTGGCACGTGCATGTGGCTAGGCAGAGGGTACAAGACAATGGAAAGAAGCCAGTTTGGATTTAACGACTGACTGGAGAGCCGGTTTCCAACCAGACTCATGGAGTTTAGTTCCACTCCTCTGACTCAATGGGGTTCAACATGGATTTCCTGGAGTCAGATGGGAAGAAAGGATTTCTTCTCCCCCATCGGGCCTCCAGGAAAAGTGAGATGAATTTCTCCGTAATTTCTTATATCCTGCAGAGTGCTGACCTTATCTGAGTTGAGAAAAGCTCAACTCTGATCCATAGTCTGGCTCTTAACTCATTTGGATAACCTTAATGCTCAGTGTGGTTTTCTAGAGTGCCTCAAGAGGAAAAAGGTAAAAGAAAAAAAAAAAAGACAAATAAGACTACCTGTATATTACTGCTTGTCTTCCAATTCTGTTTCTCACGAAAATCCCCATAAAGAAAATGCCAAGGTGCACACTGTTTCCATGATTGTCCTGCATAAGATCAACAAAAGATATCTGTGATGACCCACGTTCGTTGTAGCACCATTCACAATAGCCAAGACAGAGACTCAACCTAAGTGTCCGCCACAGATGAACGGATAAAGAAAATGTGGTGTATGTGCACAGTGGAATACTATTCAGGCTTAAAACAGAAAGGGATTCTGTCATTTGCCACGGCATGGATGGAGCTGGTGAACATCATGGTAAGTGAAATAAGCCAGGCACAGAAAGACAAATACCACATGTTCTCACTTATATGTGGGATCTAAAACAACTCAAACTCATAGAGGTGGAGAATGTGATAGGATTACCAGAGGCTGGGGAGCGGGAAGAACGGGGGGATGATGGTCAAAGGATACAAAGCCTCGTTAGGAGGAGTAAGTTCAGGAAATCTAGTGTATATCATGGTGACGATAATAACAATGTACTATATTCTTGAAAATCACTCGGAGTAAATTTTAAGTGTTCTTACTACAAAAAAAAACCAAACCAGGTATGTGGGGTAATGTATTTATTAATTAGCCCAATTTATAGATGTATATGTATTTCATAACAACATTTTACATACCATAAATATGTACAATTTTTGTCAATTAAAAAATTTTTTTAAAACAAATATTTGTGATGAAAGAGACCACCAATGGGTTTTACGGCATTTGGCTATAGCTCACCGATGGGTCCCATACCCTGTTTCTCATCCGTAAGTGGAAGGAATCACAAACAGCCTCAGGGCAAGGAGGCAACCAGCTGCATGGGGGCCAGGTCCTCAAGGAACTCACCCATTGCACGTCCTAGTGAATTTTATATATATATATACACACACGCGCACACGTAATTTTTTTTGTCAATTCGTCACAACATATGTCCAGTTTAAAAGTGAATTTTAGGATTTTCTCAGATCCACTGGATTTTCTTTTTCATGAATATTAATCTTTTTTTTTTTACCTTATCGAAATTTTTGTTTTTTAAATCAAAGTTATACATGCACATAGTTTGAAGAGTTGAATATTCTTCAGGACTTGCTTAAAGGAAGCCAACAGCAGACCCAGCCCCACCATTTTCTCTCCCCAGAGACAGCAACTTTCACCTCTTAAAGCTCTAGTATGTGTCTCTTTATACCCACTGTGCACAGCCCTCTCAATGGAGAACCATGTTCCTTAGTTCAGGGATATTTTCTCAAATTACCATCTTCTGTTTTCTTGGTTCACTCTTTTTAGAGTGAACCATTATGCAGATGTTGGACGTCCTGAACTGGTCTACCTCCTGCCCCGCCCCCCTTTCCATTACTTTGGTTTTTTTGGTGAGATTTTATCATCTAACCTGTCTACTAAGTTTTCCATTTCTGATATCATACAATTTAATTTCTGAAAGTTCTTTTTTATTTTCTAAATGTTCCTTTTTATAAGCAACTTATTCCTTTAAGGAGGCAATTTTTTTGTTTGTTTTTTAATTTCTGAGACTCATCGGATGGTATTTCAAGCAGGTGGCTCTCGCTGTAGAGTCTCTGCACTTTCCGGTTCACCTTGTTTTCACGGTGTGGGTCTCTGCCCCTCCTACTGGGGCACTGGGCAGGGTGTCTGGGCAGTTCACATTCGAGAATGGGATGCTGAACGCTGGTTGGGAGCTTCGTGAGCACAGGAGGGGCTTGGGGACTTCACTGTGGGGTGATCTGCCGGGACTTCTGCTGGGGAATCCCAGATGACTTATCTTCAGTCTGGTCTCTTGGTCCAGTCACATGCTTCCAATCTCCTGCCTGGAAGAGCATAACCTGGCTGCCAGGTTCTGAAAGTGGAGTGGGAATAAGACCCATCATCCAGTAGATGTTCAGTCACTCGGTCCCTGAAGTGAAGTCCTGTTTTCCCTGGAGGGAGGTTCTCTTTCTGAAGCAAGAGGGGGCCACGCACAACCAGGACTAAGATGGAAAGGAAGGACTTCTCCATTCCCTGGAGTACTTGACCTCATTTAAGAAACACAGACAGGGTCCCTTCTCAGTGACCTCTTCTCAACCCACCCACCAAAGTTTACATTAGAATAGAAGTCTTCTAACAGGGACAGAGAAAGGGTAAGTCCACTGCTGGTGGCAAAGCAGAAAGAGCATTCAGAGAGAAAGAACTGGGTAAGAAGAAAGAGAACGGTCTTGGTGATTAGGGGAAGTTGAAAAGGTAAGTTATAGAAGTTATACGTGGGGAAAAAAACACAGGAGATAGAAAGGGAAAGGAAAATGCTGCAGAAGGACTTCCCTGGGCACTTTGCCAGTGATCTGTGGTGATGGGGATTCGGGGAGAGTCGTTCACCAGGGTGGAGCATCAGAAAAACGCAGAGGAGACGCTCCAGGTCGCCACTCCACCCAGTATGCTGGGGACAGTGCACTGGTCAAACCTTAAGGGCTCTACGTCCAATCTTGCAACAAATTGTAGGTTCCAGTCTCTGTCTTAGCCATCCTGGAAGCACCCTGCCCCATGTCCATGTGCTCTGACAATATAGGACGACTCAGGTAGCAGCCACACCTGTGTGTGTGGAGGAGGAGGGACACACCTGCCAGGAAATGGATTGGTATTCTTCCAGTCTTGAAAATTTTTGAGGAACCACTCATGGAAAAGCCCACACTAAATAGAAGTGATCTTCCCCAGAGAATATCAAAACTTTCACTTTATTTGACCAATAATGTCCTATACCAACCCAAAGGGACTTTCCCTGCATACTTTCCTATCTGCTTTTTCACTTATCTCAGAGCTGATCACGCCCCCACCCTCATCCTTGGGTCGCCAGGCATCATGTGCTCCGTAGGTGGTCACCTTAGTCATGAGCGGATACACAAGACAAAAGCAGCAGCATGGCTCAGTTACACCCTCCCAGCAATGAGTCAGCAGCGCCTGTCTTCCCACTCAGAGGAAGGTACAATATCCCCCTTGGTCCCACTAGAACATCCTAAAAAGTGCATCAGAACCAAGCGCAGCAGATCTCAGCATTCCCTCAACCGCTCCTATTTCCCACTGTGCAGAAATACTAAAAACAACATAAGCAAATTGCCACCACAACAAAACCCCCAACTTCCAGGGATAGAGAAGTCAGTTTTCTAGAAGCGGAGGAAAGTTTACTCTGATTTTTCAATGACCCGAAATATCATGACTATATATGGGCTGCTGAAATGTAAGTGGGATGCAGATGGCTTCATAAGGCATTATTGCAAGGAAAATGGATTACAACCCTATGAAGGGCAGCCATTGGAGAAGCAAAAGAAAATTAAACAAATCTAAAAAAGAGCCATTTAGCCCTTTTCGCAAGCTGCGGCCACCCTGCTCGCTTCTCCTTGATGCACATGGGCAGTTCTCATTAAGGCAAATTGCAAACGTGCAACAGAGGGGGGACCGAACGCTGATGAAACAGCCAGTGGAGCCAATCTGGAGTGAAACGTTTGCACCGAAATTGCAGGCATCTCCCAAATTGCCAAAATGTGCCATTTGCTTTTAGGTTTCTGACAAAACTCCATTTTTTGTAAAATTGGTCATCAGAGAGCAGAAAATGACTTTGGATTATGGGCTCGGCTCTATAAATGACCATGCACCATGACCACACCCCCAACCACACCCACTTCAGGAGGTGGATTTGGTGCAAAGGATGTGATGTGCTGTAAGAGTTTCCCAGGCATAGTTTCGGCAAAAACACCCAAGGGGCTGGAAACCCACCGTGGAGGACCCTACAGAGCTGGAGAAATAAAATGTTAACTGCATGCAAGAAATGTTTCATTCTACCTCACAAACAATTATCCCTGTATCAGCTCAACGAAGAGAAAAGAGAATAAGCATGGGGAGGAAAACTACTGGCTAGAGTCTTGATTAACATACACATGGCATCAGCTACTTGTCCTGCCATAAGACTGGACATAAGCCTTGATACCTCCAAGGCGCTGAATGAGCTGGTGCGGGGTACTTGCTTAGATGGCGGTCTCATAAATGAGCTACACTGCTGAAGACCACAGAAAGCTTCAAAATTTTCCAGTTAAGAAAAAGCATATGTTTTTCCTAAAGTAAATTGGACTTGCCAACTAATGTCATGTAGCAATAAGAATGCCAAGCCATTCTGGCCCGCCGCGATCCACACTGGTTTTCCAAATGCCTGCACTGTTCTGAGAAGGCTAAAACAAGGATAGGGCACAGCATGTTACCTTCACAGGGAAGATTTCCTGTCCAAATCCATCCAAACGTTCCACTTCGTTGATGTACATAAGCTCGGCTTCGGCTGGCAGGATTCCACTAAAATCAAAATAGCACCAAAGGAGGAAATGGTTAGGGACAGCCAGCGGAAGATCCTACCCTCCTGATGGCAAATTCCAGAGCTGTGGTTTAGCTCTGGCTTCTGGGAAGAGTAATCGTTACCCAACTGTGAGGGTACAGTGTGTTACTAAGTAATTCATTAACATCTTCCTCAGTAGCCTTTTACTCAACAGGGAATTAATACGAGGAAGGTAAAGGACTGAATTAAGAGCCACAGCCCTATAAACACTAAATAATTCTTCCAGACAGCCCTGTGAATAATGCTGCCTGCTTTAAAACGAAGTTATTTTGCTCCTACCTGGGAGAAATCTCAACTTAAAAAAGGAAAAATTTAAAAAAAAGAAAACGTTTATTATAATACAAGGACAATATTTTGGGAGCCAAGTGGCCACATAAGACAGCCTGGGATCATTGCAAAGATCCTCTGAGGTCGGACAGGAAAGGTGTCTGTTTTCCATGGGTACAAATCAGCCCCAAGTGGCTCTGGTATCGAGCTCTTGGTATGTCCTTAAGTTAAAGTCTCCCTCTTTTTCCCACCTTCTCACCCAAGGCAGCACTTTAGGTCTTCACTCTCGGCACAGGCTGCCTAGATGGGAGGGCAGTTTTCAAGGCCACATACACCTGTCTCAGAAGTTCAGAACTGAGTCAGATGGTGGAAGAAACACAACTGTGTTGACTCGAGCCAGGAGTTGGGGGTAGGAAGATAAATGCCTCCTGCTCTATGGACACCGGACAGCTGCTGGCCAGGCTGCCCTCTGCCTGCCTTACCTGTGGGCTTTGTGCTCTTGGGCTACCTTCTGGGTCAGCTCCTCCAGAACGGCCTCCTCCAGGGCCAAATCCTGTAAGAACAGAAAGCACTTAAGGTCAAGACTGTATGGGCATTTGCTATCTCACTTGCAAACCTTAAAATCTCCCTTTTGTCCAGAAGATGTTTGTTCCTCATTAGCCTCCCGTCCTCGTCTCTCCTTTACTCCTGCAGAATTAAAGGCTGTAATTTCCAGGACTGAGTTATGATTTTTACTGTTATGACATGGCTATTATAACTTAGGTTATTTCAAGGTATATTTTGAGTTGCTACCTAAATTCTGTAGAACCCAGGAACAGCTCTGTTTTCATTTACCCTCTGTGCTATCTGCTTGCCTCTCAGATGCACTTTTTCCAGAAATGCTTTGGATGTACTTCTATATTTTTAACGATCAGGTTATAGGCCAGTGAGTTTCCGGGCTATCACCCCTTCAGAAGTTGAGCCTGGGAAGGGATGTGCGAGGATTTTTGTCCACCTGCACAATTCCAGGAAACTGAAGCCAGAACAGACCCATTCTGACGTTACTTTATGGTCAGGGGAACAGAGGAGGCCATAACAGCTAAAATGTCAAGAGCTCTGTGAGACAATAGGTACGTGAATCACCAGTTAGGGAACTGACCGACAGTGAATCAACCAACTGAATCACGGGGCCGTGGGACTGCGGACT
Organism: Indri indri; assembly: GCA_004363605.1. Lineage (NCBI taxonomy): Eukaryota > Metazoa > Chordata > Mammalia > Primates > Indriidae > Indri > Indri indri. The sequence continues at coordinate 6,567 of RJWJ010028727.1, read as the reverse complement.
CTTCTTAACTCTTCAGGGATACCACAGTGGGAGGATTCACACCATGGCAAAATGGAAATCAGGGCTTGTTAGCCATTTTCCAGCGAAGCGCCATTTAGGATGGTGAGATGGCGTCTGGAGAAATAAATCCAAGATGAGGAGACCAAGGCAGTTCCTGAGAGGCTGACGGATGTAGTGATTCTAGAACTCGCCTCATCCCTTTGGTGACCTGGTAAGGCCTGGGGAGGGTCTGGCCACCGGGCCAGCTGCCTCTAGGTTTCCCAGGCAGCAGATTCCACATACCCTCGACTGGTAAGCACCGAGGTGGGCAGAGGTGTGCACTGTCTTCCTCTGAGCTCCAGAGGGATGTCAGGAGGGATGCTGAGCTATGGGTTAGGGCTGATGTTTCAGTGGAAATCACACTAAGTGCCTCATTCCCTCGATTCTAAAATACCGGATATATGAAGGTTTACCTCTAATTTGACAACTTTTCATGGATCAAACACTGTCCTCAAAAATGTATACCTCAAAACTGTGGGAAACATCCTATCTCAAATCATCGAAATGTGAAAAAACAGTATTTTTTAAAACTGGAAAATGAGGACATGTCTATGTACTAGACATTCGATAGCTCTGCTGGTCCTGCTAACTCTACGGTTCCTGAGAGACCTCGGAGAAGACGAAGTGACTTATGGCCGCTCTTATGCTTCAGGTGTTAACTGAGTAATTTGCTGTTTCCCGTGTAGCCATCCACGGAAATGACTCTAGTCCCTGAGAGGAAGTAAGTGCAACATTTTCAGTTTATGTTGTGGAGCAACAAAGATAGCACGTTAGAAACTGAGCTATGTGTGCACACCTAGGTACTGAGTAGCAGTAATAACCTGACATTAATTTTGAAAAGCTAATGAAAGGCAAGTGGCAACAGGATAAAATAAAGATAACTGAAGATCAAAAAGTATTCCATTAAACCTCCGCATCCTACTTTTAAAAAAGAAAAAGCCCGAAGGTACTCCTCTGCTATTGTACTCAGCTCAACCACCTCGGTGTGCGTCTGGGGCCTCCCTCAGGTATGCGTCCTGCCAGAGAGGCATGCGAGAGTGGCCCTGTGCGAATGAAAACCGGCAGAGTGCATGCCTGTACACAGCCGCGCACCTGTGGAGCATCCTGTGTACTCGACTTTGTTCTTTTCTCTGCTGAAGAAATGCCACTTAACAAATTCAGTTACTTCATAAGATCAAACACAGCCATTCATCCCATCTTCCCTCCCCCACCAAAGGAATGCGCTCTTCTCTTTGAAAGCTCTTGTGGAACCAAGCAGAAAGTTTACAACCTTCCATGGCTCCCCACTGCCTGCTCAGTTAGGTCAACACCTGGGCCTGGCATTCAGGCCATTCTTCAAGGTGACTCAGACTTCCCTTGGAGCACTGCTCTCCTAAGGGCGAAAGGGCTTGGTAAACTCCTCTCAACACAAGCTGCTTTTACACCTCCATTCACACTCACGCCCACCCCTCCTGGAAGAACTGGTGTCCAGTTGCATCACACAGTGTGACATGTCACAGCATCCTTCAGGGCCATTTTCCCCATGGGGCTGTCCTATCCCCTCAGCTGGATGCAAGCCTTTCCTTCTCCTGACTAGTAATAGCTCTTCCGCTTGGCTGTGTCTCCTACAGCCCCCCTCGTCGTCTGCCCACTGCATTTCTTACATAGTTATGTGGACACTCATCCTTTATCCGTGTCTCCCTCCCTCGGTGAGATTACAGGCACCGAGGGCAGCAATTCCTCTTCACATCACAGGGCTCTTACGTAATGACAGCTTGTAAGTTCTCAATATATACTAAGTGATCAACAAATGTTCACTGAACTGAACTCATGATGCAACGTGCAGGTTTCATACCATCGAACAAGAGTTTTTAATTATGCAAAGCTGGTTCACGATCATTTATACCTTCTGCCTGTGCTCTGCCTGCATACGTTTCAAAATGCATAGAGTGATGTTACCTGGAAAGCACACTCCTCAACATCCTAATGTTTGCATAAGATAGAGACATAATGATAACACAACTAAATAAAGTTATTGAGAACTTACCCTGTGCCAAGTCAAGTACATCACACGCATTATTCTCTTTTAATGCTTACAATGGGACTAGGCTTGTTATCCACATTTTCAGATGAGAAAACTCAGGCTTAGAAACGTGAAATAACTTGCCCACGGTGGTATAGCCCGTAAGGGCACAGCCAGGACGGGGACACAGCACTGCTTGGCAACAGTGCCATGAAATTTCCAACCACAGGCCGCGGTGCACCCAAGGATACAAGGTGGCAGAGGTGAGGGCGGTGAATGTGGATGGCAGATGGCAAAAGCCTAGGAATGAATATTCACGACTCAGATACACACGCTGACAACCATCAGCTTCTGCCGCCCCATCGTCGGCCCTGTCCTTTCTGGGATGATGGAATGTTCCCTGCCTGAGCTTTCTCGCGCAGTAGTCGATCCACACATGTGGCTGGCTACTGGGTATTTCCTCTGCAGCCAATGCAACTGAGGAACTGAATTTTTCATTTTATTTAACTTTAATTAATTTAAATTTGAATGTAAATATCTACACATGGCTGGCAGCTACCATCCTGCAGATAGCAATTTTAGAGCCAAGAATAACAGTGTCAATATTTGTCTGTCCAATGGTGAGATTTATGAAGTCGATGCTGTTTAAGTACCTGATGTGCCTAGGGCCCAGTGGAAACGGTCTCATTCTGAAAGAGACGCACAAAATAACTCCTTTACTACTCACGGCACTTTAACCTGCAAAGCATCTTACCATCTACAAACTTATAAACACCAAGCTGGTAATCACCTTTGAAAACTCTGATGGGTACTGAAAGCTGGTCTCTTCCTAAAGTCAATGTGATAAAGGACTTTCATGAGAGTAAGATTAAAAAAAAAAAAAAAGTGGGTAGTTATCAGCTCTCCATTATCAGCCACTCTATTTGACACAAAAATGCATGCTTTCTAAAAATACTAAGGTTTGAGCTTCAATTTTCTCCCACCAAGCACACTGGAAAACATCCTGACTTCTGAGATGTCGATTCAAGCACACTGACACTAAGCCCTAGGAGGAACTTCTCTAAGTAACATGCTAATCTCTGAATGGAGTTTGAGTTAATGGGTAGAACTAGTAAAGTATAAAGACGGCAGACACAGCAGGTAATACTGCTGTTTTCCTTTTAGGGAAGAAAAATAAGGATAGAGTTATTCATGAAAAGTCAGAGACTCGTATTAATATTATTTCTCCAGCCTCTAAGAACGAAGTGAGCTTTGGACCAATATGGATTTATCTCATGCACACAGATAACTCCAACCTTGGAATTATACTACTTACACTAGTCTCTCAAAACTTAAAACCTTTGTCATCAGACACTCCACTTTCTCCCATGCCATAGCCGATAAGATGCTGAGTTTTGCCTATCTTACTTCCAAAATATCTTTTGCTTTGTTTTCTTGTTTTTATCTCATTGCCAACACCCATATGATATCTCCTGCCCAGACCACCACCACAGATTCCCAGCTGACCTCCTCTTAAAAATGGTCTCATTGCTCAAATCCAGCAGTTCTCCAAGTGTGGGGTTGGCAGAACCCTGGAAGGAGACCACCATGCATTCTAATTCCTCAGAACGTCTCTGTCTCATCTGCCACAATTCCCTTCCAGCACCCTTGAGTCAGTCAAACTGGCCAGATGCCACACTCCCAAACACCCGGGCCACCGTGCCCTTACTGCTTTTCTCCCTGTCCAGGATCATTCCTTGCTCCCTACTTTGCCTGGTAGAATCCTGCCCATCCTTTAGGACACGGTTGCCACTCCATTAGTCTTTCAGCCTTCCCTGACACCCTCCCCACCCAGCACACGTGACCTCTCCCCACACAAAATCCGGATCGTACTTTATTACACTTGGCTTTGCATTCTGATTTTGCAAACTTCCTATTTACCCAACCTCACTGTAGTCTCCTTGAAAATAAGCACCACGTCTTATACAATTTCATCCCCTGGGTGTTACTTACCCAGGTCAGTGCATGGGGCAAAACAGTTGATCAAAAAAAAAAAAAAAAAAAAATAAGTGGTGATCATAATTTCTAAAACCAAAGTCAAAATGTTGACTGGTTATAGCTCTTCTCTAAAATGGCGTTTAAAATGTTTTACTCCTTTCTCATGAAAACTCTTCTCATTTACCCTGAAGCTACCTACCAAGCAACCAACGAAAATTCTCCAGGGGTTAAAATCTAGCCTCATCCCTATTTCAATCCAGGAAGCAGCATTTTTCTTCTTTGAGTCTTTCTACGAACTTTTCTGAGCCCAGACTAGGTGCCAGACAACAATGGACAAGACAGAGCCCCTGCTTAAGGACCACAGAGCCGACATTCGGGTTGACAGTAACACATACATAAGAACGAACAATTTCAGATACAGAAGTACACCCACAAAAGGAGATATAACAGGAGGTGGCTGACAGGGTGTAACAAATAGGTGGTCGGAGAAAAGGAAGACCTCTCTGAGGAGGTGATATTTGAGTCAAGACCCGAATGACATAAATAACTGGGGTACAGTATTCCAGGCAGAGGAAGCCCAAGTACAAAGGCTCCGGGGTGGGAACGGCTCAGCGTGTTCAGAAAGGAAGAGAGCCAGCACACCGGTGGTAGTGAGAGGACCACGGAGGGAGGGGAAGGAAGTGGCAGGGAAGGGCCCTTTTAAAAATTTTTAATTGACAAATAATATGTATTTATAGGGTACAATGTGATGTTTAAATACATGTAGACATTGTGAAATGAGAAAATCGGGCTAATTAACATATCTATTGCCTTACACACTTATTATTTCTTTGCGTTAAAAACACTTAAAATCAACTCCTTTAGCAATTTTAAAATACATTTTTTTTTTTTTCTAGATGAGATCACACTCTGTCTCCCAGGCTGCAATGCAGTAGCATGATCATAGCTCCCCAGAACCTGGAACTGCTGGGCTCAACGATCCTCTAGTCTCAGCCTCCTGAGTAGCTGAGACTACGCACCTGCCAGCACGCCCAGCTTATATAATTATTAATATAGCCACCTTGCTGTGCAATAAATCACCAGAACACATTCCTCCTGTCTAACTGAAACTCTGTACCATTTGACCAACAACTCCCCTTTCTTTCCCCCAACCAACCCTGCCCCTCAGCCCCTGGTAACCATCATTCATTCTACTCCTCTACTTCTATGAATTTGACTTTTTTTGATTTCACATATAAGAAAGATTGTGCTGTATTTGTCTTTCTGTGCCTGGCTCATTTCACTTAGTATAATGTCCTCTACATTCATCCAGATTGTTATAAATGATAGAATTTCATTCTTTTTTTTTTAAGGTTGAATAATATTCCGTCATGCATATATGTCACACTTTTCAATCCACTCATCTGCAGATGAGCACTTAGGTTGTTTCCATATCTTGGCTATTGTGGAAAATGCTGCAAATAACACGGGAGTGCAGATATCCCTTCAACATACTGATTTCAATTCCTTTGGATGTACACCTAGTAGTGGGATTACTGGCTGAAATAGTAATTCTACATTTAGTTTTTTCAGGAACCTCCAAACTGTTTTCCAAATATTGCTGTATTAATTGACATTCCCACCAACCATGTACAAGGGGTTTCCTTTTCTCCATATCCTTGACAACACTAATTCTTTTTGATAATAGCCATTCTAATGGTTGTGAGGTGAGATCTCACCGTGCTTTTAATTTGCATTTCCCTAATGATAATGATGTTGACTACATACTATTCATATATACCTGTTTGCCTTTTGTGTGTCTTCTTTTGAGAAATGTCTATTCAGGTCCTTTGCCCATTTTTTAATAGGGTTATTTGTTTTCTTATTATTGAGTGGACTGAGTTCCTTATATGTTTTGAGCCCCTTATCTGATGTATGATTTGCAAATATTTTCTCCCAATCTATGGGTTGTCTCTTCACTCTGTTAACTGTTTTAGTTGGCTCTGCAGAAGCTTTTTAGTTTTATTGCAATCCCATTTGTCTATTTTTTCTTTAGTTGACTGTGCTTTGAGGGTTATATGCAAGACATCATTGCCCAGACCAATGTTGTGTAGCTTTTCCCCTAGGTTTTTTTCTGGTAGCTTTATAGTTTCAGGTCTTACTTAATCCATTTTGAGTTGTATAATGGGCAAGATAAGGGCCCATTTCATTCCTGTGCATGTGGATAGCCACTTTTCCCAGGATCATTTATTAAAGACACTGCCCTTTCCCCATTGTGTTTTTGGCCCCTCTGTGGAAAAATTAATTGACCGTAGAGGTGTGGGTTTATTTCTGGGCTCTTTGTCCTGGTCCACTCATTGGTCAATGTGTCTTTTTTTTTTTTTTTGCCAGTACCATGCTGTTTTAATTACTATAGCTTTGAAATACTGTTTGAAGTCAAGTAGTATGATGCCTTCAGCATCATTCCTTTTGTTCAAGGTTGCTTTGGCTATTTGGGGTCTTTTGTGTTTCCATACAAATTTTAGGATTGTTTTTTCTATTTCTGTGAAGAATGACACTGAGATTTTTTT
>RJWJ010028726.1:0-21230 GCA_004363605.1 Indri indri | reverse complement strand
TTTCTCACGGTTCTAAAGATTGAAAAGTCTAAGATCAAGGTGCCGGCAGATTCCACGTCTGGCGAGGGTCCCCTTTCTGGTTCACAGTTGGGATCATTTTCTCTTCGTGTACCTACATGGTGAAAGGCGTGAGGGAACTTTCTGGGGTCTGTTTTATAAGAGGGTCCCACTCTCATGATCTAATCACCACCCCCCAAACCCTACCTCCTGTAACATCACCTTGGGGGCGAGGATTCTAACAGATGAATTTTGGGGAGACACAAGCATTCAGATCACAGCAAGGGGAGCAGAAAAGCCTGGCAGGTGGTGGAGCACTTGGGTGGGCGTGGGGGAGGACAGAGAGAGAGAAGACCCTCAATTTGGGAAGCTCTGCCGGGCTTGGTCTCCTAAAACCAACACACTGACTTTGAATATACGGACACATGTCCTCTAAACTGGCCCCTCAGTTTGCACCTAAATCTGACGCTGGCACCACACACACGGTTACCACCACGGGGGTAGCAGCGCGGCAGGGTTCCGGGCACTTCGCCTGGACGGCAGCTGGTAACACGGCTCCTGCAGGGAGGCGTTATTGGCACTTATTTATCAGGGAAGACGTCGAGCCACAAAAAGGTGGACTTGGACGGTTAGAGCAGGATTCCCACTCAGATCTCTCCTCGGAATAACGCCTCCTTGTGTTTTTAACAGCTCCTTACTGAAGAACAAGCGCAGGAATCGTAGCACGCTACTTGATGAACTTCCCGGAGTGAGCTCTTGCACCAGGCCAAGAACCAGAACCTCGGGCGCTCCGACCACCTTCGTCAAGGATAAACGCAGACTCCCATCCTGCAGCCCACTGCTTTTGGTCGGCAGGAAAACTGACCCAAAGGGAACAGAGTCCTGAACGTGTCCCCGCTTCCAGAGCGAAGATTTCCACGAGCTCCCCGTGTGGCCTCCACAGAGCGGGAGCTGCTTCCCCACGACGCAGACCTGCGTGCGCCCCTCCTGCCGGCCGGTGCAGGGACCCTGAAGCTGGACCCTCCGCGGAAGCGGAGCCCCGATGATCAAGGCGGCCTCGGGGCAAGGCCAAGAGCAGCTTCTCTGGCCGCCGGCTCAGCGGCGGGAACAGGCATTTTGTCATAAATCAGGAAACGCTGCAACTAAAGTACCACTGGTTCTTAAGGGAAATGCTATTAAGGGAAATAAAAAAGAGCTCTTTACAATATACTTTGGGGAGTAAATTTCCGTGTGTCGCGGCCGAGCTGCTCCACCTCGGCGGGAGGGTCCCGCCAGGCTCCGGTCGCGATTCTCCCCGCAAAGCTACCAGCTCGGGCCGTGGAAGTATCTCCGGAAAGCAGAGCAAGAGCCCTGTTTTCTCTGAAATCCTGGCATGGATTTTGATCTTAAAGTGAGAAAGAAAATTTAGAAGCAGGGAAATAAACTTTTAACCATTTCAAGCAATTAATCGTAACATTACGGTTTATTCTCCTTCCCCAACCCCCCGCCAAATAAATTAAATTCAGTGAAACAACCGGGTCACGTTACAACTGAAATGTAGGCAAACTGGATACTTAATGAATTTTTCAAATGAGCAGACGAGTCACAGCAACCGGTCAACGTGATCGAACCAGCTCGTGCACGCGGAGCACGACCGCACAGGAGCGAAAGCTGTTGCCTTTGCACGGTTTATCCTAAGACATGGGAAACAAATGTATTTGGTGGATTTTCTGTTTTGTTTTGTTAAGTCTGGGGCGTATTCAATGTGGAATACTTTGCGGTAATTAAGATTTGTGGAGGGGTGGATTTTAGCAATACGAGTCCTTCAGGATGCTTTGTGGGAAACGTGGGACGGGGTCGCCGCTGAGATCCCTGTGACGAAGCACGGCCGTGCGCGCCTCGGGCCCCGCCCTCCTCCCCGCAGCTCTCCAAGGCCTGCTGCGTGTCCCCTCCCCACCGGCGCACAGACTGGACGTGCCGCGGTGCACAGGCAAGTTCTAGAAAAGCTTAGCGGTGCCAGGAACGCGTCCCCAGACCAGCCGGGCTTCGAGCGTGGCGTCCCCACCCTGGCTCAGGTGCTGCCTGGCCTGGCGCTTCCTGCCGCAACGCGCACAGCACGCGCCTGGGCTTCATGCTGGGCGCGAGAAAGAGGCCATTTCCTTCCGCCCGACACCTCCACCTGATGACTCCCTCCGGCCTGACGTCCATGTCCACGCATAATCCAGCAGAGACAGGTGAGGAAGAGCGGCTCTCAGGGTGGCCGCCTTCTCCCCTTGCCCTGGCTCCAGCCCACAGGGTCCCGAAGATACTGTGGAGTCACCAGGTGCCGACAGCGCCCCTCTGCCCTCACCACCCATCTCATCCCTGGCTGGACGCCCTCTGCCCTCACCCTCCTTCTCATCCCTGCCTGGACGCCCTCTGCCCACACCACCCATCTCATCCCTGCCTGGACGCCCTCTGCCCTCACCACCCATCTCATCCCTGCCTGGACACCCTCTGCCCACACCACCCATCTCATCCCTGCCTGGACACCCTCTGCCCACACCACCCATCTCATTCCTGCCTGGACACCCTCTGCCCTCACCACCCATCTCATCCCTGCCTGGACGCATTTGCTCCACCCTCTCTCTGGAACTCCTGAGGCTTCACTCGCCACCTCCCTCAACGCAAACCCTTCCTAAGTCCTTATCATGAAATCGCTTCCCACGTGGCTGCTGTCCTCCAAAACCTTGCTTTGATGGGGAAGGTGACTGTGTCATCAAACCTCCACCTTTTCTGAGACTTGAGATTGCGTTGCCAATAAAAGGCTGGTCTGGTTAGTGCCTGTGAGAGACACGTGTGCGGAGCTCCTGAAGCAGATTCAACTTGGCACACAGATGGTTTGTTCCTGAGGATGGTCTAAATAAACGGAGTTTGGAAAATTGTGCTAAAACTGAATCATCTCTTTCTGATGAAATCAGCTGACTTTCTTTCTCAGGAACATACAAAGAGGTGCTGGAAACATGGGAAGAAGTTGATGGCTCTTGTAACATTTGATTTGGCAGGGGCGGTGCATCCAACAGCCGGCCAGGGACATTGGGAGGTGTTTTCTCTGAGAACACCTGGGTTCTAATGACACACTTCTCGATGCTGTGAGTAAGGTCCTCGAGTTGCAATAGCTCCTGCTGCAGCGCAGGAGTGTGACAGGATGTGATTAGAAGACGGCACGGAGAAGGGAAGACCCGGGTCATGGCCCGGGCGCAGGGCGGTGGAGGGCACTTGAGGACCCAGGTGGGGCTGGGCTGCGGCCCACTGGGTGCTGAGGCAAAGGTCCGTGTGAGTCAGGCTGAGCAAGTGTCCAGGTGTGTGGGCAAGTCCCAGACCAGGGTAACAACGGGGGAGCCTCAATGTGAGCTTGGGTGGCCCAGATTGTCCCTTCTCGGTCATCAAGGCTGGGATGGGCCCTGGGGTGGACAGAACCCAGGGAGGTCACACCTATAGCCAAGGGACAGGGCCCAGGGTCCATCCAGAAACACATGCCTGTCTCTGGATCTGAATCTGAGCACACTGCAATGTCGTGGGCCAGAGGCCAGGACTGGGGACTGCAGGACCACATGGGACAGACCCTCGTACAAGCAGCAGCAGAGAAAGGGCTCAGGGCTCCCGAAAACCCAGTCTGGGTGACTTCCCAGTGCCCAGCCCCCATTGCTGTATTTTTGTAGAAAAGGACACACTGAGAGATTGTCAAATGCTTTGCCAAAAAAATATAACCTTGTCCCATTCCTATTCTCTAGTCTACTGATTCTTTTACTATTTTTTTTAAAGAGTATTGTGCTCTTTTAAACAAACTTATTCTGTGCACACTGATGCTGGCGTTGGGTGATCCTCATGCCCACCCAGGAGCACAGCCACCTGCTCCATCACCTGTTCCAAATGCTCGCGTTACAATGTGAGGGGACAAAACCAGGATGCAGCATTGCGTCCACAATGGCTTTTCTAAAAGTATGCGTTTAACACCAACTGTAGGAAACATACAAAAATACAAGCACTCGGCTTTAGGTGCGAGGCCATTAAGGTAATTTGTTTTTCCCCTCCCTTCCTTCCTTCCTGCCTGCCTTCCTAATTTTCACAAATGAATTTGTTCTGCTTTTATAATGAAAAAATAAACAACATTAAAACAAAACAAAACAACAGATCATGAACAGCCCCAGGAGGCCGGGCCCTTGACCTCCCCGGGCAGATGAGTAAGTTTAAAAGAACTCGGGAGTTGGCGGATCCTGGTGGATACTATGTTATTGCTGGGGTCCCCTTGGAATAGCACAGACTCCAACCCAAGAGAGCGTGTGCGTGTTTCAGAGGCCCTGCCTTCTGCGTCCTGCTGCTGACATCGTCCTTGTCACACAGGCGCCAGGAATAAGTGGTCACACAGAAGAGCCTCCCTGCTATAAGGGGCTGTTTTGTCCTTTCTCACTCTGTAAAATCACAGAAACTCACGAAGCCATGGAGTGTGAGGTCATCGTGTCAACCGCTTGGTGTTACAAATGAGGCTGCACAGAAATATTAACCAGAATCCTTCAAATTAAAAGAGGGTTGAGATGAGAGAAAAGTGTTTGACTTTTATTTACTGCTAGATTCTCCACATCCATCATTTCCACGCTCATTCATTTTGCCATTTTTGTGGGAGAGACAGTAGAAAATAAGAAATATCCATTCAGGTACAGTCATTAGGAATTAGACTGCAAATGCCATCCCCCAAATTAATTTGGTTCGGGCTTAAATAGAGAGAATGCTTGTCTGGTGTTTTATTTTTCACTGCGGGAGAGATGGAGCCCATTCGCTCTGCGACCTGGGGTTGTGAGCAGGAACCCGGGGCAGGAAGGAGGGCTCAGGCCTGGGATCAGCCTCTGACGAGGGCCCTGGCTGTGACCTGCCTGAGTGTGTCCTGCCCAAGCAGGGCACAAGCCACTCACTGGCGTGCGGACTATGTGTTAAGGTTATCAGGGCTGAGGGTGAAGATAAAAGGAAATAGGGTGTTGGGTGGGGAGGTAAGGGGTCAGGGGTCAAGAGTCAGCAGAACATGGGGTCCAGGAAGGAGTGTTGGGGCAAACATTTGCAGGGGATGTTCCCTCTCCATCTGCATGCGAATGCGTGTGATGTCTTTGCAGTCTGCTGGTAGGAGACCTTCAGCACTCATCCAATAAAAATTAAAACAAACTTCGATATTTCTCGATTCTCTATTGACCTCCCAATCATGCATTTTTGTCTCTTTTCTCCTCTTGTCTCACCTCCCTCTCTCATCCTGATTCTGGTCTCCCCACAGGATCTCTCTTCCCCAGGTTCAAGTGTCCTGAGTCCCCAAAGGTCTTAAAAGGGCCCAGGACACACACAGAGCCTGAGCCGCAGACTGACAGCGCGACATTTCCTTACTGAGCCCTTGACAGCACAGTCCAGGGACAGCACCGTTCGGCGTCTGCAAAGGGGAAATCGGAGCTGACTGAAGAACTAGAAGCTAAGAGGAGGATTTATGGTATCTGTGAATGCTTCTCAGTTTTATGAAATTCTGTCTTCTAAACATGTACAATTCGCGGGCCCAGGTCCCATTTTCCCTGCCGTGCTATTCCCTTCACTTACGGGCTCAGCCACAGTCGGCTCCTTTGTCCTGTGGCCGGAGACTCTCGGTAAGTCTGCGCCTTGGGGCTTGGCGACAGCTTCCGAGCTGGTCGAGTTCTCCGGGAAGCAGTGCTGGGACGGAACGAGGACGGAAGCGGTTTGTTTGGGGTGACAGCTGTGGAAGTGACGGGAGGCGGCAGGGTCAGCGGGGGCCATCGGACTGCAGCGCAGGGCCAGCGACACCCCGTGCCTGCCTTCCCTGCAGGGTGGGAGCTCTGCGGCAAAGCTCTCCTGTCTGAGGGGCCCTGTGTTGGGTGGCAATGGCCAGGCCTTGTACTGCCCTGCTAGGTCATTGGCCGGGGGCCTTCTGAAGGAGAGTGGCCCCTGAAGGAGCCACAGCTGGAGATGTCAGCTGGACCTGCCCCTCCAACTGGGCAGCAAGTCATTCCTAGAAGGTGCCCCTGAGTGGCGCAGCTCTGCGTCCGCAACCATGGGCAAGGCGCTCTGATGAAATCCTGCTTTGCCGGCTGCCTTTCAGTTGATGAAAAGCAGAGGTTTGCAGATGGAGGATCACAGCCAGGAAATGAAGATGCTGAAGTCTGGAACCAATGCCTGGCTGGGGCTCTCCTGGCCCCGCTCGCCACCCTCATTCCCGACTGGGCTTGGCTGTGAGGGGCCTTTCCACGCAGGTCCTGGTGGAGGGCAGCACGCTCTCTCTGCTGAGGACGCGAGCAAGGGTTCTGGGGAGGCTGCTAAGACTCACGGGTCCCTCGTTTCCTTAAGGCGACCAGGAGAGTGTGCTGTACCAGGAGGACCCGGCGGGTGCTGTGCCCTGAGAGGCCGATGACTGGGAGAAGCAGGCTTGACGGGGACACACGTGCAGTCTTGATGTGCCCAGGCCAGGCGATGGTCACAGAGCGATTGGTGTTCAGAACTGGCTCCCCAGGAACTGTGTTTATTCCATACTTTTCTATCAGTGCAGGGGCTCCTGCTCCCATAGTTGTGGGGAGCTTTTCTGATTATGAATTATTATGGAGAGGGATTTTCAAAACTTCTCTCTAAAAATATCTGATTTGGAATGGTTCGGAGCAGCCTGCTAAATATGTCAACACGGCCCTGTGCAACACGGCCTATGCATACGTCAACATGCATCCCTGTTTCAGTTTCTGCCTACTCAGCCAAAACTGCTTAAGATTTATGAATCTGGTAAAAGAATGCTCTGGCGTTAAGATCTCTATAGAAAAATCATAACTGAACATAGCACTATTGTGCACAATTTGGTTATTTTGCCCAGAAACCTTGCAGAACATTATAATGATCTCATCAAGGCAATCAGAAGGTTTTATGATTGGAAGGACATTGATTTTCCACAACGATTTTCCAAAACACATGTCCTGCTGTGTAAAATCACTTCTCTTTCCAGAACCGTCTCAGCTGCTTAGGTCACTTATGCAAGGCCCATAGTGCAACTTACGACTTAGGAAAATTTTAAAGCATCTAAAGTAGGAAAGAAAATATGAATGTCTGTTTTTCGTAATTCCTTAACTACCCTACATAAGGTATGAAGTTAAAAACAATAGTTCTGTTTTGCTTTCTGACAAATTATCACATTTTATCTCCTCTCAGTGAGTGGATACTATGACTTTGCTCTGCAGACCCTGACTTTGAATCCCAAGCCCACTCAAGGACATGGAGGCTAAACACGAGGAAGCCACTCATCACCCAAGGTTATTGTGCTGTTGTGTAATTTTAGCAAGCAGCATGGATCTCTGAGGATAAATGCTGGATTTGTTCCTAGAGGTGTTATTTAAATGTTGTCACAAGTCTGAGAGTGCTTAGAGAAAAAAGCTAGAATAAGGTGAACTTTCTCAAAGTGGATTTTGGCTAATGGCAAACAAAAAGCCTTTTTCTTAATATAGAAGACAGTATATCAAATGGAGGTCATTTGTGTCAGCATAGTTTCGTTTAAGATTAACTACATAGCTCCTTTAGTCAGGATAAAGTGAGTATTTACAGCATGTTGCATTATACAGCCCTGGGCTTATACTCTTCATTTATCACTGAGTGTGTATAGAGGTGTGTGCATGTTTGTGCCTGTGTGTGTGCGTGTATGTGTGTGTGTGAGTGCGTGTCTTCTTTTATATCATACCTATACCTCTTGGCACCACTGACACTAAATCCTCCCACATCACAGGAAGGGACTGGCAGAAAGGGAAGTGTATTCATTTCCTGTGGCTGCTGTAACAAATGACCACAGACTGGGTGGCTAAAAACAGAAGCAGCGTATTCTGTCACGGCTCTGGAGGTTGGACGTCAGAAATCAAGGTTCTGGCGGTTACTGGCAGTTACTGGTACTCCGTGGCGCTCCCTGGCTTGCAGAAGGAGAACGAATGGGGCAGTTCAGTGAATGGTGCAATGGGGAGCCCGGGCAGAGGTCAGAGGGAGGCCGGAGAGCAAGACCTGGGCCGTGTGCCTCCTGCCTTCCCCGTGGGGAGACGCCTGCTTCTCTCGCTGTGCTCACTGCCTCCCCCGACCCTTCCCCGTGGCCCTCACCGTGGTGCTCCCCCTGGTTCCTCACTCTCCTCCTCTCAGGCCTTCCAGCCTCAGCAGAACGGTGGTTCAAGGGCTCTGACTTCCTGGCGATCGACAAAGGTGTAGGGTAGGTGGCGGGAAACCAGAAGGGATGGTGCGGTGTGCGGGGGCTTGGCAGGTGGTCCGGACTCCGGGATGTGGCCTCCGTGTGAGAATCTATCACCTTTTACATCGTTTTTGTAAAGTTACAATTATTCAACTCCGTGTCTGTTTCTTCCCTCAAGTCATCTCCCCCCTCCCTCTGACTGGTTTAAAAACAAGATGTTGAACTAAATTGAAACAGAATTGTGAAGTTGTTTCCTCGGTTCCGTCCGGCATTTAGCCAGATGTACTTGCTTGGGCTCATCTTTTAAATGAGGAGATCATCTGAGAAAACAGAATCCCTGTGTCCACGTGTCCCACCTTTAGCAGCTACTCAGGGAGTAAACACACAGTTGTTCGCTTGTTCCTTCCAGCTCTAGAAATTGAATTCCAGGTCTCTGAGCAACCAGCAGTAATTATGTAATGAGGAAAAACAAACCAAGGAAATGCCCCACTGCCACCAGGATACCTCTTAAGGGTTGCTGTGAGGATGCCTCGTGTAAAGGACTTAGAACAATCGCTGGTGTGGTCCTTTTATATTAAGTGTTGGCTGTTATTTGGGAAGATGCTGGCCCCATAGATGTGCGACTGAGGCATCATAAAGCAGGGATACTGCCCGTGTTGGGGGGAGAAGGCTGAGAAGATGAGTAGGGAGGCAGAGAGGAACCCAAACTTCTGGAAGGGAGAGGCCAGTGGGATGTCATGGGCTTGGGATAACTGAGGAACATTCTAGAATAGTAACATGTATGGTTCACCTGAACATTGGTGTGCTCAGATCACGAAATTCCTCTCCCTACTCACTCATCAGTAAAAAGTATACTATACCTACCAATATTTTGGTCAAAGGATTTTTGGTTTTGTATTGCCTTATTTTTTTTATTTTCGAATATTACTGGGGTATAAATGTTTCGGTTACATAAATTGCTTTTGTACCATTTGAGTCAAAGTTATAACTGTGCCCATCACCCAGATAGTGTGCATTGTACTCGTTAAGTGTGAATTTACCCATCCCCTCCTCCCCTCTCCCTCCTGCTTGATTTCTGAGGAACATTACTTCCCTATGTGCACGTAAGTATTGACAGATTAGTTCTAATTTAATGGTGAGTACATGCGGTGTTTGTTTTTCCATTATTGTGATACTTCACTTAGAAGAATGGTCTCCAGTTCCATCCAGGTTAATACAAGAGGTGTTAGTTCACCATTTTTTAATGGCTGAGTAGAACTCCATGGTATACATCTACCACATTTCATTAATCCACTCATGTATTGATGGGCACTTGGACTGTGTCTACATCTTTGCAATTATGAATTGTGCTGCCATAAACATTTGAGTGCAGGTGTCTTTGTTATAGAATCTCTTTTTTTCTTTTGGGTAAATATCCAGTAGTTGGATTGCTGGGTCAAATGGTAGTTCTACTTTTAGTTCTTTGAGATGTCTCCATACTACTTTCCATAGAGGTTGTACTAGTTTACAGTCCCACCAGCAGAGTATGAGTGTTCCTATCTCTCTGCATCCATGCCAACATTTGTCGTTTTGGGATTTTTTGATAAAAGCCATTCTTACTGAAGTTAAGTGATATCTCATAGTGGTTTTGATTTGCATTTCCCTAATGATTAGAGATATTTGGAAAACATCAAAGATTCTGCCAAGAAACTACTGGAATTGATAAATAAGTTCAGCAAAATCTCAGGTTACAAAATCAATGTACACAGATCAGTAGCATTCATATATGCCAACAACAGTCAAGCTGAGAACCAAATCAAAGACCCAATATTTTTCGCAATAGCAACAAAGAAAATAAAATCCCTAGAAATATATTTGATTAAGGAGGTGAAAGATCTCTACAGGGAGAACTATGAATTACTGAGGAAGGAAATAGCAGATGATATAAACAGATGAAAACATACCATGCTCATGGATCGGCAGAATCAACATTGTTAAAATGTCTATACTACCCAAAGTGATCTACAGATTCAATGCAATCCCTATTAAAATACCAACATCATTTTTTGCAGATCTAGAAAAAATAATTCTATGCTTCGTATGGAACCAGACAAGACCCTGTATAGCCAAAGCAACCTTAAGCAAAAAGGAAAAATTGGGAGTCATCAATTTACCAGACTTCAAGGTATACTACAAGGCCATAGTAACCAAAACAGCATGGTACTGGAATGAGAACAGAAACATAGACCAATGGATCAGAACAGAGAACCCAGATATAAAACCATCCTCATATTGCCATCTGATCTTTGACAAAGCAAACAAAAACATGCACTAGGGAAAAGAATCCCTATTCATAAATGGTGCTGGGAAAATTGGATAGCTATGTGTAGAAGACTGAAACAGAATCTGCACCTCTCACCACTCACAAAAATCAACTCGAGATGGATAACAGTCTTAAACCTAAGGCATGAAACCACAAGAATTCTAGAAGAAAATGTTGGAAAAACTTTTATAGGTATTGGCCTAGGCAAAGAATTTATGAAGAAGACCCCCAAAATAATCATCACAGCAACAACAAAAATAAATAAATGGGAGCTGATCAAATGAATACACTCTGCACGGCCAAGGAAACAATCATTAGAGTGAATAGACAACCTACAGAATGGGAGAAAAAATTTGCATGCTACACATCCAATACAGGGCTGATGACTAGATTCTAAAAATAACTCAAAAAATCAAACAACCCCATTAAAAAGTGGGCAAGAGATACTAACAAAAACTTTTCAAAAGAAGATAGACTAATGGCCAAAACAAACATATGTATTGCCTTACTCATTTATGTATGTCTGTATTTATGAATAAAGGAAGAGCTGATTCCGGATGAAAAATTTTGAGGAGAACTTTAGATTCCCACAGGCCACAGCATTGGAAGCTTTGAGTCAATTATCCCCAGATACGAAGGGACCACTGGGAGATTAAGTTTTGGTTACATTTGTATTTCTGCACGAGGATGTTCTAAGTTGATGCCTTCTTGAAAATGGGGACAATGTACAATATATCTGTCATTTCACCAAAAATTCTGGATTTGGGGATGGCTTGTGGGCATGAGCAGGAGAAGAGGGCTGAGGCTGTTGGTGCTGGCTGCTTTGTGGACTGGAACCATTTTTAGAGCAGCTGGCACGGCCCTGCCAGGCTTTGCCTTTTCATATTTTATTTTACCCCATCAAAGGATTAGTGTTTCAAGTTAAGGTAATATTCCAGAAAAAAATTAAAATTTTGAAATAAACCTTAGACACTCTAGTTAACACCATGTCAAAAACCATTAGAATATTTGTTATAAATCATCCATGTTTTGTGGCTTAAGATACGATCAATCTTGGAAAATGTCCCATGTGCTGATGAGAAGAATGTATATTTAGTAGTTTTGGAGTAGGAGGTTCTGTAAATGTCCATTAGGTTCATTTTTTCTAGAGTCCCATTTAAGTCTAGTGTTTCTTTATTCATTTTCTGCTTCGATGATCTGTCCAGTTCTGTCAGTGGAGTATTGAAATCCCTGGCAATTAAGATGCTACTATTTATTTCTTTGCTTAGGTCTAATATAATTTGCTTTATAAAGCTGGGAGCTCCTGTGTTAGAAGCATACATATTTATGATTATTATGACTTCTTGTGGAATTGCTCCCTTTACCATTATATAATGAGCATCATTGTCTTTTTTTATCATTGTTGATTTAAAGTCTATTTTATCTGATATGAGAATGGCTATACCTGGTCTCTTTTGGTTTCCATTTGCATGGAATACTTTTTTTCATCCCTTTACCTTGTGTCTGTATGAGTCCTTGTGGTTCAGATGTGTTTCCCGGAGACAGCAAATATTTAGGTTGTGTTTTTTTTATCCATTTAACCAATCGGTGTCTTTTAAGTCAGGCATTCAGACCGTTCATGTTGAGTGTTGGTATTGATATGTGGGAGGCTGTTCTGTTCATCATGTTGGATGATATCTTATTATTTCATTTTTCCTCTTGTGCTATTGTTTTATAAGAGCTGTGAGCTTTAACTTTCGGGTGTTTTTACACTGGTCTGTATCTATTGTGTCATTCCATGCGTAATGAACTTTTGAACATGTAGGGCAGGTCTAGTAGTGACAAATTTACTTAGTGTTTGCTTGTCTGGAAATGTCTTTATTTCTCCATCATTTATGAAGCTTAATTTTGCAGGATACAAAATTCTTGACTGGCAGTTGTTCTGTTTAAGAAGACTAAAAATATGGCCCCAATCCCTTCTGGCTTTTAAGAGTCTTCACTGAGAGGTCTGCTGTTAGCCTGATGGGTTGCCCTTTGTAGGTTAGCCGTTGATTTTGTCTTGCTGCTTATGGAATTTTCTCCTTCATTTGGACTTTGGCTAAGTTGATGACAATGTGTCTCGGAGATGTGTCATTTGCTATGAATCGTCCCAGTGTTTGATGACCATTTTGTATCTGGATATCTGAATCTCTGGTGATACCGGGGAAGTTCTCAACAATTCCCTCAAACAGGTTTTAATGCATTTGCTTTTGCTTCTTCTCCCTCCAGGATACCTATAATTCGTTTATTGGCTCATTTCCCATAGTCCCATATTTCTTTGAATGATTGTTCATTCTTGATTCCTTTTTCTGCATCTTTGACTGACTGGGTTATTTTTAAAGCCTTGTCTTCAATCTCTGAAATTCTTTCTTCTGCTTGGTCTAGCCTGTTGTTGAAGTTTTCTGCTGTATTTTGAAATTCCCTTAATAACTCTTTCATTTCTTTAAGTTCTGGTATATTATTTCTTATATTGTCTATCTCTTTAGTGAGTTTTTCACATTTTTCTTTCATGTCCTGAAATTTCTTTTTGGTTATTTCTTTGTGTTGGTTTCAACTTTCTCTTCAATCCCATTCATCTTGTTTCCCATCCATATTCTGAATTGCGTTTCTGACATTTCAACAGTTTCCTTTTGTTTGGGGTCCATTGCTGTGGATCTGCTGTGATCCTTTGGGGGTGTCAAACTAGCTTGCTTTTTCGTGTTGCCAGAACTCTTTTGCTAGTTTCTTCTCATCTGAAATCTCTCCCTCAGCTCAGAGCAGACAAGTTTTCAGTGCATGTGTTCTCCTTTGCTGGGAACTCACTCCCACTTAATGAGAAGGCGGAGAGTTTCCTAGGTAGCACTTTTGTGTCCTTCTCTGGAGGATTAACCCAGTTGGAGAGGGCTGGATGCGGTAAGAGCTTGTAATGCAGCTATTCTCCTGCATTGTCCTGTTCCCCCATGGTTATCACAGTCCAAGCTGATGCTGGGGGACATTTGTTCAGTTTGGTGGGTTGGTCCCCAGGCTGCTGTTAGAAGCTCAGGCAGGGGACTGGCAAGTCCCTCTCCACAAGGGCGGGTGGCATGACCTCAGATGGTGCCTGGGGGGATCACAGGACCTTGGTGGGCACCTGAGCATGTTGTGGGGCACAAGACCTTTGTGGGTGCCTGGGTGCATCACAGGACTGCAACCAGCAGCAGAGCAGGTTGCAGGACCTTGGCAGGTGCCTGGACAGATCGGAAGGCCTTGGCCAGTTGTGGACTGTGGCTGGCGCTGGGGTGGCTCATCAAGCTGCAGCGGCTGGGCTACCTGCAGTTGGTGGGGCTGGGGAGATACACGGTGCCCCACCAGGGAGTTCCGGGCTGGGGCTTTCCCTCCACCCAGGTCCAACTGTGGCAGCTGCTGCAGCGCTATCCAGGAGGCAGCAGTGATGCTCTTAAGATGGTGAGATGGCAGAGGCAAATGCTGAGGGCTGGTGGCCACTTGCTCTGCTCAAGTCCTTGGGAGATGGCTCGTAGGAAGGTCTGGGAGTGGGCGCCTGGCACCCAGTCCCAGTGCCTGGCAGAGACAATGGGGAGGTGGCTGGCATGGAGCCAAGTCCTTCGCAGACTGAGCACTCTGCGGCTGAGAGCGCAGGATGGCATCTGTTGTAGTGACCTGAGACCAGAGCTGGTGCGACCCAGTGTGCCTACTCTGTGGTGCAGTGCTGCTGCACAGGCTCCAGGCAGCTTCCTGATCAGTTTGGAGGCCTGTTATGGTGGTGAATCCCTCTTACAGCTTGGGTTGCAGTATCCTCTGGGGGAGTGCAGAGCCCCGGGGATCTCTCCCCTAACCCTTCCCTACATGTGGACTCTTCCTCCAGGTACCCTCAGATCTTGGTGAGTAGATCACCCCGCCTCTCTCTTACCTGCTTGGGGTGTCTCCAGTCGCTTCTCTGATGACCCACAATGGTCTCTACTAGACAGTCCATCCTCGGGAGAACCTCTACCCACAAACTTTGACCCTCTCCTTGAGAGTGGCAAGTGCAGGCTGCTTCTAATCCAGCATCTTGGCCCCCTCCCCTAAGAATTATTTTTCTAAAGCAGAAAAATAATGAAAGATGGTTAATTTAATTATCTAATTTTGCAGAAGAAGCTGCCCTGTGGGGAGGTTCCCCGATAGAACGTGAGCAAAGTTAAAGTTTCTGGCATAGAAAGGGCTCTAAATAAATGCCAGCTTCTCTCCCCCTTATTTAAAATCATTTTGCCTGTTCAGGGCTGAGCAGGGAGGGAGCAGACCACTTCTCAGCGTTCATGAATAAATGAGAACGACTTACAATGCGTTCATTTGCATATGAATGCACTTTCTTAGACAGAGGATTAGATTGCCAAAGATTTGCTACTTTGGAGGTTTTAACATCTTCCCCCCATCCAAATCTTGATCTATTCAATTTACTTGGTAAGAACCTTTCAAAAGTCAGAGTTTACTTTAGCCTATAGTCATCTGAATTATATCTCCTGAAATGGCAGATGGTAAATTAATAAATAATTTTTTTAAATTTAGTTACTCCACATCTCAGCATGCTCAGAATTCACAATCAGTGATGTGAACAAGGAGCTGTGAGTGAAGCAGGTCACTGCCTCGCGGTTTCTATGAGCCTAATCAGGAAACAAGCTGGACGTCCAACCAGAGGCTCTCCTCTGGCCTCTGTGGTGTCCTGGAGGAAATGGGAAAAAGGTGGGCCCTCTTCGTAGCCAGCCCTCAGGCTGATGGGCTCATAAACACCCTTTTCTCCAAGAAGATGCAGGCCTCGCCAGAGCGCATGGCGTGGTAAGTTTAGTGTGCTCCTCTGCTGGGTGCTGCCGTGCAGTGAACAATGTGAACAACCGTACCTGAAAATCCTGCCCAACAATAGAGGATTTGACACAAGCATCAGGGTAAATACAGAGGATGGAATATTATACGATTGTGAAGAACTGTCAGGTGGTAGGAGAATGTTTGTTGAACACGACAATGTTTTCAAGGTAACATCAGAAGAGAAAATAGGAGGCCACCACGGTGCAAAGCGTATGCACAAACACTTGACACCTCAAAGAAAGGCAGAATGAGAATAACCCAACCTTAACTCTCCTTGTCTCTAGGAGATGAGGTAGAAGATGATCATTTCCTTAGTGCTTTCATATTTTATGTTTTCCTCATGTATAACTTTTATAATTAAAACAAATTTACAATTATCCCTTGGTATCAGCGGACGATTGATTCCGGGGTCCCAGGTGGATGTCAAAATTCAAGGATTCTCAAGTCTCTGATGCAAATTGGTATCATATTTGCATGTGACCTCTGCACCCTTCCATGTACTTTAAATCATCTCTAGATTACTTGCATTAGCCGGGCATGGTGGCGCAGACCTGTATGCCCAGCTACTCAGGAGGCTGAGTCAGGAGGATCGCTTGAGCCCAGGAGTTTGAGGTTGCTGTGAGCTATGATGATGCCACTGCACTCCAGCATGGGTGACAGAGTCTCAAAAATAAATAACTAAATAACTAACTAAATAAAATAGATTACTTGTAATACCTAATACAATTTAAATGCTATGTAAATAGGTGTGATACAGGTGGTCCGCAGGTTACAGATGAGATATATTCTTGAGAACATCTTTAGGTTGGGTTTGTATGTAACTCAGACCCCTGATGAATAGCACATATATGGCAATAATAATAATAATAACAGCAATCCTGTAAGGGCTCATATGTGGTAATAATGATGCAGTGTAATACTATAATAAATAATACTAATGCCCCCGTGTCGTAATCAGTTACAGAAACTATCGTGCTCTTTCTTTTTATTCAAACAAACAGAACATAAAAACAAACTCACATAAGAAGTTCAGATAGGAGACAGGAGAAATGTCAGAAAAGAATGGTAAAGGTTTGCCGTGACTAGCGCCGCACCCAGGTCGTGCTCACTGGAGGGGCATCCCGGAGGCAAGAGGCGCTGACCGTCTTGGGAGGGCGACGACGGAGGCGGTGCGGGAGAGGACGCAGCGGGCGCTGGGGGGTCCGGGTTTGGTTCTGTTGCTGGAAAGCAGCGCTTCCCACTGAAGTGGGCTTCTTCACAAAGGCATCGGGGGCCGCGGGCGCAGCCCTTTTCTTTTATTCATCATAAATGTCCTCGCAGCAGCTGACGTTCTCACTAAGGGCGCGGTGAACCTTCGTAAACCGCTCACCGTTAGGATCTTGCTGCTCAGGCTTCGCAAATCTGCTTCAGGGAGATGAGAGGCTCCCGCCAGTTCTTTCCTTGTAAACCTTCTTGGCGCTGGATCTTCTGATCCTTCGTGTTCTTGTGTTTCTCTCTGCGGCTCCTCCATCTACCTATGAGACCGGCCGCCAGCAGAAAGATGCTGTGCCTGAGAACCACCAGCTCCGCGCAGAGGAAACCAGTTCTCCAATTACTAATTTAATTATAAAGCATCCTTTTGGGAGCCCTGGGACCATTCGTAAGTACGGAACGCTGTAAGTGGGGTCATCCGTAACCCAGGGACTGCCTGTACTGTATTGGATTGTATTAGTGTTTATTTTCATTGTTGTATGATTATTATTATTTTTTTAAATTTTCCATCTGATGTTGGTTGAGCCCGTGTATGCAGACCTCTTGGACACGGAGGGCCAACTGTTCAGCTGATTCTTATTATTCACGGCAGTGAGGTTCTAGAAAGTCACCTCCAACCCGAGTTGGCAAACACTGAGCCACCGGTCCCAGGGGAAACACAAGGTTAGGTTCCTGTGAGTCACTGGTCACAACATTTTCATCAACTGATCAGTAAGCAACCTTGATTTATGTGTGTTCTGTTTAAAAACACCTTATTGAATATGTATTTCTTTAAAATAATTAATTATAGTCAGTGTTTTCTTTATAATGAAACACTAGCTGAGAAGGGTTTAACATTTTCCTGACCCTGGGTAATGGAACCATAAATTTCTTTGGCTTTCGGTCTCACAACAATACTTTTGTCCCTACATTTTATTTTAGCTCAGTCCTCATCTCATGGACTCACTTGTGTAGCCCCTTCCCATCCTTTCCGCAGCATCGTTACCTGCTATCGCTGTCTCTTTAGCACTTTCCAGAGCAGCCTCATGTACAGATGGCGAATTTCCTCTTCCTGTTCCTCAAGGCACCATTTGTTGATTCACTGAGAGTGAACCCACCCGGGGAGGGCACAGCTCCTGCCTGCAGGCAGCTTTTCCAACACTTGAGCTTTCTCTGTTGGAAAAAACATCCCCTTGCGCTTAGTAACACTCAGCAGCTCTTCAGCACTATGCTTGGGGGCCATGTGAAGCAGTGAATCACCAACGAAATGCACAAAATTGCAAAAAGCACGGCACTAACCAGCCTGCCCGGTGGACACTTGTTTGCAGCACTGAGAGCCGCAAGGAGGAGGGAGAACGCAGCCTTCCCCGCCCCAGCTGGGAAGGTGCAGGTTGGCGACTCAAAGCTTTTGCTGCGCTTGGCGGGTCTGGGAATGGCCGCAAAGCACCTCACTGCTGATTTTAGAAAGAAGGTGAATTCGCAAATATGGAATCCCCGAATAAACAGGGTCGACTGTAATTAAAACCTAACAAATCAAGTTTTTGTTGTTTTTGTAGTATGTATAAGTAAAGTCATTTTGATTATATTTCTGGTCTTCTGGATAAATCACATGGATCTAAATTCACTACATTACGGTTTTCTGAACACAGGGCTGCTCTACAGCCTGCCTGGTGAGCGCTTCACTAGGGTATTATAATCCATAAAATTTAATGGCATTAAATATGTTTTATGTTAGAGAGCAGTAATTTCCAATCAAAATCATTATGTCCAGGCTTTATTTTTCTGTGCGGAATTTCATGCATAAAGCGCTGAATAGAAGCAAGATGTGCTGGTGCGGAGGCCTCTGGCACGCCGGGCAGGGTTATGATTGGGGAGTTTCGCACTTGGGCGGATTGGATTTCGCTTCCCTTATTTGTGCCCCAACCAGCACCTGGGAAAATAGACCCCTCAGCCCCGCCAGGCAGCCCTGCCTGCCAGCACCGCCTCAGAGAGAAGTTTAACTTAATTAACAGAAAACAACATCAATAAACGTTAGCTCAGCGAGGCTCCCTCTCGACTCCAGGGCCCCGAGGCTCGGGCTGTCCTGGAACACACCCTCAGTCTTGGCACAACGCCCTGCCGTGGTGTCTCTCCTGCGTGGCTTTCCCTGAGAAGCAGGGATCCTTCATGTCCCCAGCCTGCCCTCTGTTCTGTCTTGAGTGGGAGTCAGCACTGCCGTTGCTAGGGAAACCAGCACTCGGCATGGCACCTTGATGGGCGGGGGTGAGGCTGGGTGGAGGAGCAGGATGTCTGAACTGTCCTTCTCTGGTCTCTCTCCCAAGAGTCCCTGCAGCACCCAGCCAAGCCTGCCCTGCGCAGAATGGGCCATCTCCAGCACACGCCAGAGTGCAGCGAGGGAGGCATGGGGGTAACACGGTGCTTGCAGACCCTGCTTCAGTAGTCACGGGATCATGGCGACCGACGTCGGTGGGGTTTAGAAAGTAGAGGTTGGGCCAGGGTATCTGCTCCAGCCGGGAGGGCAAGGGCTTGGCATTCACGTGGGGTCCGTCTCATACTGGCTAAGGGAAGTGCAGAAGAAACCGCTGCTTATAAAAAGGTCAAAATACTATCCAGGAGGTGCTACAAGCAAGCAAAAAATGTAGGAGGAAATGCTATGAAAACGACAAGCGTTCATGTGATGGGGTATTATTGTCAAAGAGGAGCCGGTTCGGGAACGCCAGGCACAAGCCCTCCAGCCCTATTACTGCTTTTAATGGCAATTGCAGTGTTCTTCCCTTAACAGTTGACATTGGCACAGACGAGTGATTATAATGTGCGAGGAAAAACATTATAAGAAAAGCCACAAAGAGACTTAGCAACTGTGTCTCTGTGCCTATTAAAACAGCGTCACCACGTGATTCCTTTGGCCCTCATAGACAGCAAAGCATTATGAAGGTGACGTGCAGGGTTGGGAGAAGATGATTCGTTCCAGGAATAACCAGGCAAATTGATCTGACACGTTGGTACCTGTCGGGCATGTAATTTAAGCGACCCTACATGCACAGGGTGGCCGGGCAGGTTAGCACCCTCCACTTTTCCTTCCAGGGCAAGGAGAGCAAAGTCGTCTTAAGCTGTGCTAAGTGGGTTGCTGGTGTGGGGAGACATTGGCAGGGGACAAGGCACCCCAGAGAGGCTGCCCAATGCAAAAGGCTGGGGACGGGCTGGTGTAAGGAGGGGCGCACCTGTTCTGCAGGGAGGCCCCATGATGGTCCCATGAAGTCTGAGAACGGGGCTGACCCATCTGGTGTGATCAGGTCCTTCTCCTTAGCGCTGGGGCTCTTTTAAGTCCAAACTTTATAAAGACACCAAAATTTCATGGTGATTGATTCAGTAAGAAAAGAACTAAATATTTAACATATACATTTAAATATTCGCTTAGAGATACTGAGTGTGTAGCACACACGGTGTATGCGTGTGCGTATTCACGCCCACCCCTGGCACTCTCTGAGACAGGTCTTCACGTCTTGGGCACCTGCCTGCTGTCTGCGTCTGCCTTCAGGCTGCATTTCTGTACAGAGGGGATCTGGTCTGTGCGTTCACACCAAAGCCAGGGCCATAGCGCAGCGTCCGGCACTGGTGGTGACCAGTGTGTGTGTGCTGAATAAAGCAGAGTTGACGTGGGTCCCACCGGGACTGTTGGTACAAATGGGGCCACTTTGTGGGACACTTTCCTTTTCTCCCCTGGCTCCTCTGCCCACCTGCTGACGCAGGAGAGTGCCCTGTTCCTCAACATCGTGGGGCTCTCCCGGGAGGGCTCCCAGGGCTCCCCAACAGGTCTGGTTGGCTGCCACATGGATCAGCCTCCTCTGGGCCACACTGCTGTCCCTGCGCTGTGCCCGAGCCCACCGGATCTTGCCGGTGTTTGTCCTGGTGGCTGCAGCGCCCTCTAGACCTGGCGTCCTCTGCCGGGCATAGCTGCGGCTGCCCAGACCCTGTGCTCCAGAGTCTCACGCGGACTCTGCCTTCGTGCCCGTCCTCCCCTGCGGGACCAGGCCCTCCACCAAAGCGTGGGGGTGGGGTTCGCACAAAGTGCAGGACATGCGTCTGCCTGCGTGGTGTGTCGAGCGTCCTCACGCTCAGCGGCTCTTCCAGCTTTCACCCGCATCCTCCTGGCATTTCCATCGGTCTCCCTCGTGAGTCCCCGGGCTCAGGCCGCAAGATGCAGGTACTGGAAGAACATCCTATGGGAGAGACTGTTACCCCTGCCGCTAAAGCAGATGCCGGCTGTGCCCGGCTCCCGCTTCCCTCGGAGTGAGCTCCCAGCCACGCTGCCCCCGTCAAACGCAGGTCTGGGGGGCCTGCCTCACTGGAGTGTCAGAAAAGCCCAGGCTGGGGCGGAGCCCCCGACTGCTGGGGGTGGGACCAGGCGACAGACCAGGTGGAGGGTCTGGGAGACTCTGGCCAGGGCTGTTCTGGGTGGGAGTCAAAGCCAGTCTGCACAGCCCTGCTCCGACACAGAGGTGCGTCTAGGATGGAAGCTTCACTCCTCAGCTGTGTGTGGACGTCGGCCACCTCCCCGACCACCTGGTCACTGCTGGGGCACCCTTGCCCCCCGTCCTCGGGGCTACGCCAAGCTGCACTCCCAGCTCCTACCACAGAAGACGTTCAAACGTTCGGACGCAG
>RJWJ010028725.1:0-21197 GCA_004363605.1 Indri indri | reverse complement strand
TTGTTATATGCTCTTATTGCATGCTGTACCTGTAATTCAAACAATTATTCATAAACTAGTTAGTTTAATATTTTTCTCCTCTGCAAGATCCTAAGCTCCATGGGGGCGGGGGGTTGTATCTGTTTTGCTTGTCACTTTGCTACCTGTAGTATCTAGCACAACACTTGGAACATTAACAAAGGCCTAATAAATATTTAATGAACAAAATCATGTTTTTGCTATAAAAAATGACATAAGAGTAACAGGCAATTAGATCTTAAGCCAAACAAGGAACATTAATGAAAAGAAATGTTCCTATAGAATAATTTTAAGAGTTTCAAAAGCAGTATTTTTGAAAAAGAATATCTAGTTTGCTTCCTAATTTTTGTAAGGAAATCAACTTCTATCTTATGATACACCCAAATCAGAGTCACAACTGGACCGAAAATCTGGATTAGAAAACATGCCTAATTTTTCCAGATATTATAAAGAATACTGCAAAGAGATATTGATGTGGGAAGGCAATGCTATCAAAGGAATAATATAAAACTAGTGCCAATCCACGTGACCTTTGGTTTTGGTATTGATAGAAGAACTGAAGCCTTTCAAAAGGATATTACTAACTAAAAACCTACTCACATCTCAGAGAAAAAAAATTTAACATTTTGTTCAACCTGATTAACCAACATAATCTACAGAAACTAGACTCCATATGTCAAAATGAAAGCCTAATTTAGGAAGAGCAAGAGAAGTAAATTTTAAAAACTACAACCTACAATCTCAAATACAGCAGAGTATTCAAATAGATGACTTACAGCTCAGTTGTATCACCAATCCTAAATAAACAGTCATCAATTCCAAAACATTTCGGTCTCAGGACTCTTTCATGTTTTTAAAAATTATTGAGGTCAGACAGACAGAAGGAACAAGTTAAAAATAATTTTAAAAAATTAAAAATAATAAAAATTATTTCTTTCATCAGTGTTTTGTAGTTCTTTTTGCAGAGGTCTTTAACCTCTTTTCTTAAGTGCATTCTAGGCATTTTATTTTCTTTGTAGCTATTGTGAATGGTACTGAGTCTTTGATTTGATTCTCAGTTTGTCAGCATATAGAGATGCTACTGATTTGTGTACATTGATTTTGTAATGTGAGACTTTGCTGAATTTATTTATCAACTCTAGGAGTCTTTTCTTAGAGTCTTTAGGGTCTTTTAGATATAAGATCATACTGTCTGTAAAAAATGATAGTTTGACCTCCTCTTTCCCGATTTGGATGCCTGTAATTTTTCTCTTGCCTGATTGCTCCGGCTAGGACTTCTATGTTGAATAGAAGTGGTGATAGTGGGCAACCTTGTCTTGTTCCAGTTCTTAGTGGCAATGCTTTCAACTTTTCCCCATTCAGTATGATGTTGGCTGTGGGTCTGTCACATATGGCTTTTAAAATTTTGAGGTTATGTTCCTTTTATGCCTAGTTTGTTGAGGGTTTTTATCATAAAAGGGTGCTGGGTTTTATAGAATGCTTTTTCTACATCTATTGAAATGATCATGTGGTCCTTGTTTTTGTTTCCGTTTATATGGTGAATATTTACTGATTTATATATGTTAAATCATTCCTGCATCCCTGGGATGAAACCCATTTGATCATGGTGAGTTATCTTTTTAATATGCTGTTGAATTCAGTGTGCCAGTATTTTGCTGAGGATTTTTGCATCTATGTTCATAAGGGAAATTGGTCTGTAGTTTTCTTTTTTTATTGTGTCCTTTCCTGGCTTTGGTATCAGGATGATACTGGCTTCACAGAATGAGTTAGGGAGGATTCCCTCCTTCTTGATGTTATAGAATAATTTCTGTAGGATAGCTACCAGTTCTTCTTTGTAAGTCTGGTAGAATTTGGCTATGAATGTCTCGTTTGAGGCTTTTTTGTGTTGGGATATTTTTTATTACTGCTTCAATCTTGCTGCTCATTACTGGTCTGTTCAGGGTTTCTCTTTCTTCCTGATTCAGCCTTGGGAGGTTGTGTGTTTCCAAGAATTTATCCTTCTCCTCTGGGTTTTCTAGTTTGAATAGAGGTTTTCATAGTATTCACGGATATTTTATATTTCTTCTGTATCAGTTGTAATGTCTCCTTTTTCATTTCTGGTTAAGGTTATTTGAGTCCTTTTTCTTCTATTTCTGTTAATCTGGTTAGTGATCTATTGATTTTGTTTATCTTTTCGAAGAACCAACTTTTTGTTTCATAAATCACAGATGACACAAACAAATGGAAAAACATCCCCTGCTCATGGATTGGTAGAATCAACATTGTTAAAATGTCCACATTGCCCAAAGTGATTTACAGATTCAACGTAACGTGATCCCCATCAAAATACCAGTATTATATTTCACAGATCTAGAAAAAATATTCCTAAGCTTCTTTTGGAACCATAAAAAGAGCACAAATAGCCAAAGCAATCTTAAGCAAAAAGAACAAATCTGGAGGCATCACATTACTTGACTTCAAATTATATTACAAGGCTATAATAACCAAAACAGCATGGTATTAGTATAAAAGCAGAGACATAGACCAATGGAACAGAGTAGAGAACCCAGAAATAAAGCCATTTACCTACAACCAATTGATCTTCAACAAAGCAGACAACAATATACACTAGGGAAAGGAAGTCCTATTCAATTAATGGTGCTGGGAAAATTGGATAGCCACATGCAGAAGAATAAATGCCCTTTAATTCATAAGCTGATAAAGAAAATGTGGTGTAGTGGTGTATATATGTGTGTGTATATATTATTATTATTATACATTATTATATATAATTATAAGATATATGTATTATATGTCATATATAATACATATTATATTAATATATATTATACACACACACACACACACACACCATGGAGTACTGCTCATCCATGAAAAGGAATGAAATAATGTCTTTTGCAGCAACGTGGATGGAACTGGAGACCATTATCTTGAGTGAAGTATCTTAGGAATAGAAAACCAAACACCATGTGTTCTCACTAGTAAGTGGGAGGTAATAGATAGGTACACACAGGCACAAACTGATATAAAGGACGTGAGAAACCAAGAAGGGCACAGGGTGGGAGGGTGAGTGTGGGGTAGAAACTTACCTGTTGGGTACAATGAACACTACTCTAGTGATGGGTACACCAAAAGCCCTAACTTAAGTATTATATAAGATATCCATGTAATGAAAATACTTGGACCCCCTTAATTAATATTTTGAAGTAAAAAAATAAAAATTATTAAGCACCCTAAACACCTTTTGCTTATATCAGTTATGTCTACCAAAACTTACTATATTAGAAATAAAAACAGAAGTTTTAAAAATATTTATTAATTTAAAAACAAGACATTATGTGAACATAACTTTTTTTTTTTAACTAAAAAGTCTGTATTTACGTAGAAGAGTTGTACTCTTTTAGTTTTTGCAAATCTCTTTAATTTTTGGTAGATTCTCATAAATGCATCTGCATTTAACTTACTGCAATATGACACATTAAGTAGCCCCCACAAAGCTCCATTGAACACTGTGAGAGAATGTGAATGAAAAGGAAAAATAAATCTTAGCAACGTTATGAAAATAGTTTGACCTCACAGGTCCCCTGAGAGGGTATCAGGCTGCTTGGACCATACTTGAACACACTTTTAAGAAGTGCTGTTATCACTGTTAAAGCAAAATAGGCAGGAGGCTATTAGCCGTTTTTTTTTTTTTTTTCTCTGTACCAGGGACCCTTATACAACCATAACAAAATTTAGAGGAATTCCTTGTAACTGATTAATTTTGGAAAAAATAAACAAACAATTAATCCGAGTTTTAGCCAATCACAGTCAACTAGGTGGATCATACCCAAATAAGGCAAATACCTAGCTGTAGTCAATCAAGTAATTTCTTTACTTTGCTCCCTCAGTCCTATAAAAGCCTCTGCTCATGCTAGAATAGAGCTCTCTGAACCTCTTCTGGCTTTGAGTGTTGCCTGATTCATGAATCCTTCTTTGCTCAAAAATACTGGTATTTTGTCTAAAGTTTTTAACGTCACCCTGAATGAAGTAGTGTGTGTTATAGATGTAAGACAAGACCTCATCTTTAATTATCACAGACACTGGGCACATAAATGGGAAATCAGAAAATCTTTTGGTTTAGATACAGCTTATCACTCAGAGGAACAGCTTTGGGAGCCACAGGCTGTGCTTTTCTCCAAGCCTGCAGTTATGTGTTCACTGGACATGCACAACAAGCTGACTGCAATTCAGAACTTCTACCACAGTAACTGTTGAGTAAAAGCGGCAGGTAACAGCCTTAGCACAAATTGAGGCAGTGGCGTCAAAGGCACCAAACTGCAGTAGTAGTCATTGGATTCTTCGCTGCCAAATACTTGCAGAAACAAAATAAGCCAGCTTCATTTAAGAATGTTTTTGACAAGGTAAAAATTATTAATTTTATTAAATCAACTCTTGAGAACACATATTTTAAATATTAATGTGTGACGAAATGGGAAGAACACATAAAGTACTCCTGCATAAGGAAGTATGAGGTTGCCTTGAAGAAAAGCAGTATGTGGTTATTTCAGTTGTGAGCTGAACTAGTTGCTTTTTTCATGCAACACCATTTTTATTTCAAAGAATGACTGACAAACTAGTTATTCAACATGAATATCTGACAGACATTTTCTCAAAAATAAATAAAGTGACCCTATCATTTCAAGAAAAACAATCATGTTACCAGTGATAAAACTACAGCTTTAAATATACATATATAATTTTGAGAAATCTGTATTATCATCAGAAACTTGATAGTTCCTAATATTTAAAGACTTTTCTAATGAGATTGGTGGTGATACTAATATAATTTTTTTGATTTTGTGTAATGAAATGTGTCAATATTTGGGAGATCTGAATAATTTGGTGCATATTTCCCAAAAGAACAATGCATCATGTTATAAAGTCTGTCTTATAACAGGATTTTTTAAAAACTACAGGATAGAACACATTTTAATATAACAGAATACAAAAACTCACGGATATGGCTTGAGATTCCACATTACAACTAAACTTTTAGACACTACTATTTATCATATTCTGGTATAACATCAAAGGATATCCCTGATTATTTTAAAAAGCTATTAAAATACTCCTTCCTTTTCCAATTATACAGCTGAATGAGGTCAGATATTCTTCAAACAACTTATTGCAGCAGTTTGAATGCTGATATGAGAATCCAGCTGTCTTTTATTAAGCCAAACATCGAAAGATTTGCAAGATTTTTAAAAATATAAAATACTACTATTCTTCTTACTATATTGAAAAAAACAGTTATTTTTCAAAAAACAAAACCATAATGAACAGCTGCTTGGGAGGCTCAGGTAGGAGGATTGCTTGAGTCCAGGAGTTAAGAACAGCCTGAGCAACGAATGCACCAAGACCTACCTCTAAAAATAAAACCAACCAACCAAACAAACAAACAAAAAAAACCAAAACAAAGACGGGTTGTTTTAAAATTAATTAATAAACAATTTCTCATATGATAAACATTGATGGCTATAATCCATGTAAACAAAGGGGGTCCTCACAATTTTTAAGAGTGCAAAGGAGACCTGAGACCAAACAGGTCCTAGGTTCCAAGTCCCAGTCATGTGAATGCAGGAGCCCAGTCACTACATTTAATTTATTTTTATTTATTCATTCATTCATTTATTTTGTAGAGATAGGGTCTCACTTCATTCATTCATTCGTTCATTCATTCATTTGTCTGTTTACTTTTGTGGAGATGGGTTCCTGCTATTATTGCCCAGGCTGGTCTTGAACTCCTAGCCTCAAGTGAACCTCCTGCCTTGGCCTCTCAAAGTGCTGGAATTACAGGTATGAGCCATTGAGCCTGGCCAGTCACTTTATTTAAAGAAAAACGCCTGCCAGATGATTATTGCACATGGCCAGGTTTAGAAAACACAGAAACTATCATTTGCTTCTGACTGCATTCTTTGGAAAAGTTATTCATTGGCGCCCCCTAGTGGCTAATTTGCTTTTGTTCTTAAAAATAAAATCAGAATAGAGTGAAGACCTGAGACTGAAGAGACACAAAATTTTAATTCTGTAAGGACTCCAGGGATCATTTAGTCAAAATCCCACTTTATCAATGAAGACTGACAGCATTCAGACTTCATTACAACACAGCATGATAAATGCTATATTATGCCTTGGGTAGGTACAGGGTGTGAAAAAAGCACACAGGAGGCAGCATCTATTCCAGACTTGGGAGATAAGTTTCCAGAGCCAATTGCTTCTGAGCTGAAACTGGACAGGAACTGAAGGATGAGAGCAGTCCAGCCAAAACGAATGGCGAGTACAAAAGCTCAAAGGTAAAGCACACCATGATTTGCTTAGTGTTGAAGAGAATGGCAGTGACCAATTTTAAGAGCTTGACAAGTAAGTAGCAGGTGCTGTCCTAAGCTCATTACATTATCTCATTTAATGTTCAAAACAACCCTATCAGATGTTAGCCCCCAGCCAACCTCATAAGGCAATGGAGAATAGCCATTGATAATTTATTATTTTTTCCTTTTCTTTAGAATTTTTGAAAAGCAGCTAGCTTTACAAGGACTATTAATCTGGAAAAGCTTACCCAAAAGTACTCCTACAAAAGCTGCCTCTGCGTTTTTAAAGGATTTATTCAGAATTGCTTTAGAAAACACCTGAAGAAATGGAATGGGTCAGGTGCATTATAAGGTCTGGCAGAAATAAAACATTTTTAAATTTTATAGAACTGTAGATTATGCTTTAATTGTAACATAGTAAAGTATAAGCTTTGTAACTGCCTTTCCCTTTTCCCAATTTCTACTTTTAGACTGTAACCTCACGTGGCGGTACAACTGCAATTACAGAAGACAGAACAGGAGCTCTGAAATCAAACAAGCATCTGAACACTGGCTCCATCACATATTAACCGTTATCACTGATAACTTCCTCAACTTTGAGTTTTTGCATTCACAAAATGAGGACAGGACTGCCACGAAAAATAAATTAGAACGCATCCTGCATACATGCATGCAGATCACTCGAAAGATGTAAAGTCCCTTTCTTGTTTCTCATGTCCTTATGTGTCTAACAGTTCGAAGGGGTTTGCCTTACTTTCTTTGATGCTGCTTCTGCAGGGCTGCCTCTGATAACTGTCCCTGAAGGATCAGTTTTCTCTGCTTATCGATATCTCCCTCCATTCGAGCAAAAGCATGAGAGCCAATGAAAGAGAGATCAACTCCCAAGCCGCCATCCTCTTCTTCGTGGTTGTCTGTAACAAAAATACTACTATCAACAGAGAACTTACGACCAAATTAGACAGTAAATGAAAGACACTGTGAATGCTCCAGTAGGGATGATTGTGAAGTAACTCAAAAAACTTGTGTTAATGTTATTTTTTGAGAATGACACTGAAATCAGACTTAGGCATTTGTGGAATTGAAGTAACGAAAGAAACTGCCTGTCCATGTGTGACAGAAGTTTTAGGAATATGTGAAATCAAATAACCCTAGAAAGAAAAGAGTAGAATGTGATCATATGCAAACTGACAAAGTAATTAGTTTGTATTTGGATTTAAAGATGGCTCATCACACAGCATCTAACAAAAGAGAAACATAAAGAACAAACGCTTGGGAGTACTTATACATTACTGCTTAAGGGGAGCATTTGACTGATTGGCACGTAAACTCCAGCCAGGTAATGCTCCAAGGAAGAGGAATGCACCAGGATCGCAGGGTATGATCCACAGTCACTAAGAAATATTTCAATTATAATTTAGTATCTTGGTTTTCTACACTGGTCATACTAACGCAATCATTTTGGTCTATGAGAGTTACAGTTCTCACTACAAGTTAATAAATAAACTTTCTGATCTATCCATATGATCATCGTCAGTTTGGCTAGTGGGAGCCAGTCTCTTAGGAATGGATCATCTCCTAGTGTGGTGGCTACTGCCTTACTAGACCCGTGGGGGAAAAAAACAAAAAATGAACCTTGTACCATGGGGAACTTCCCAAAGCAATGCCACCAACTGGATCCCAGCCTAGCGGACCGTCAGCTGGGACTTCCCCACATCTGCTTCGCTGCTCTTCAAACTATGACAGGCCAACAGCTCAGAAGGACCTGTTTTCACTAAAAATATCCATGAATAAATCTTCCTTCAATCCCTCAAGTAAAGCAGATTTTATATATATATATTAACAGATTTAATACTCTAATTGAAAATATTTAAGAACACTAAAGCCTATGTCTTTAAGGTAACAATATTTTCTGAGATGTAAATGTAAATCAAACACTCTTTGAGAATGGTGGGTAGAAGAGAATCTTTGGCTAGTGAGTTCATCTCATCTACTGTCCAGCACTGACATCTCACACTGGTTTTGCTGTTCACCACTCCTTATCACATTAAATGCATTTTACGGAGGAAAAATTATATGGTGGTGACCATTTGGTGGTTACAAGCACGAGGTCTCCAAATAACTCCGGGTATTATTTCAAGGTTCCACTTTATTGGAGGCTCACCCAAAGTGCATGGGTACCCCTCCAGCAAAGCCTGGTTCACAGACATTTCCTGTTGTTAGACCACTTGACGTAAGTCTGTATACTGGTGATAAACATTACAGTTGGGTAGCTTTCTACAAATTTTAACTTGATGCTCATTTTTAAAAGAAGTGCTCACGATAGCAATCTCATAGTAATTCCCTAAACTGCTGGATTTCAAGATTAAGTCTTAGTATTGAAGCTTGTGAGGCATGTTTCCACAGAAGGGACTTAGACCTTATACATGTACATGTGAAGGCCAGTACAGGCTGTCATACAGGACAGATTCAGAGGGCCTTCCATCCTAACATGCTCTGCCTACTACTTCAGCTTACAAGTATAACCTAGACAAAATGAATGACTATAGTATTCTTGTCTCAGTATTTAATATTTGGTATGGCTTTGAGAGGACACTGTTAAAAATTTTAGATGACTATTATCTCCCCAGTATCCTCCATGAGACTATAAGCTTTGTTAGGGTTAAACTGTTGTTATATCCACCTCTGAATCCCCATTGCCTAACACAGACTTGACAAAATTTCTATCTACCTACCTACCTATCTACAGATACAAATTTTTTAAATTTAAAGGATAAATTTCAACAAGAATAAGACTCTGAAAACTTCTAAACTAGT
The DNA here is from genome assembly GCA_004363605.1 of Indri indri. Classification (NCBI taxonomy): domain Eukaryota; kingdom Metazoa; phylum Chordata; class Mammalia; order Primates; family Indriidae; genus Indri; species Indri indri. The sequence continues at coordinate 12,015 of RJWJ010028725.1, read as the reverse complement.
CTTGATCTTAGTGTCATGCTAATAGAGAGCCTTCCAAAGGTCAAGCTGAACTTCTTACTTCTTTGGTGGTTAGTGTCTTATTTTGTTTCCTTAAGAAGGAAATTAAGAAAGATAGAACTCTGGAACTCACCCTCTGGAGCACCAGGTTTTTCACTTATTCTAATCTGCCGTTCAGGTACCACAGGCTCCCCTTCTGCATTTCCAATATCTGCAGGTAGGTATGGCAATGACCTACTCTCCTCCTTTAATGACCTTGGGAAGTATAGAGGTAGCAGCTTTTGGTAAGTAGCCTGTGTCAGAAAAGCAGGACATTCTGTGAACAATAACGCAGTAAAGAACAGACCTCAGCAGTACTGAGTGCTGTCCATGCACCGTGAAGACAGCCTCCATCAGGAATAAAGACCTTACCACCTCTGAGCTCAGACCAGATGCTGTCTGGCACCCTCAGTCAGTTCTTGTGTTAAAGATTGGAATACTGTTAGCCGGTCAAGTTAAATGCGATGCCCATCCTGGCAATTCCAGGTCACTGAACCTGGAATGCATAATCCCACCACTCTGTCTCCATCCTTACCTGCGCTTTCTAATGATATCTAACATGTAAGACTCGGCGCAGAGGCCACCTCCCTAAAACCCTCAGTGTGCCATCAGGGTCCATTTGACCCAGGTTCAGTTTCTGAGGTTTTTTTTTTTTTTTTTTTTAACATTTCTAACTACGTGTGAAAGCCTACTATTTCATGACTTTTATTCTTTCTTAAAGATTTTCAAAGAATAAAGCTAAATTTAATTTTTTACAAAGGAACAGAATAAAAATTCTATCTTATAATTTCCATATAGGTTAGTCCACTGGACTCATTTACAAATCTGTGATACACTGCAGGCATTTAGGGCTCTTATTTTCCTATATCTTGAAATATTTTCCATTTTCATCATCCTAGGAATTATTTTACCATTACTCATCAATTATTACCAACTATACTAAACAAGACTAAATTAAAACAATAAGAAAATAAAAGAATGATGGAACTGCCTGGAAGGACAATGAAATTCAAGAAATCATTGCTCTTCAGTTTTCTTGTTGTGTTGCCCACAGTATTACATCATCTTTTAAGTAGGTATATAAGAAGGTACATAAGAAGTAGGTACACAGAAAAGAATTTATAGTCTTTTTTTAAAAAAACTGAGATATAATTTACTCACCATAAAGTTTACCCTTTTAAAGTACGCAATTCAGTGGTTTTTAATATCTAGTATTCGCAAAGCTGTATAATCATCACCAATATCTAGTTCCAGAACATTTTCATTACCCCAGAAAGAAACACCAAACCCATTACCAATCATTGCCCATTCCTCCTTCCCCTGGAAACCACTCATCTTCTGTCTTTATGAATTTGTCTCTTCTAGATATTTCATAAAAATGAAATATAATATGTGGTCTTTGTGTCTTACCATGGTTTTAAGGTTCACCCATGTTGTAACATGTATCAATACTTCAGTCCTTTTCCATGGCTGAATAATATTCTATTGTTAATATATATACACACACATTTTGTTCATCAGTTGATGACATTTGGTTTGTTTACACTTTTTGGCTATTATGAAGAATGCTGCTAGGAATATTTGTGTATAAGTTTTTGTGTGGAAATATGTTTTCATTTCTCTTCTGTATATACATCAGAGTAAAACTGCTACATTATGTGGTACCTGTAACTTTTTGAGGAAATGCCAGATTGGTTTTCAAAGCAGCTGCATCATTTTTACATTCCCACTAGCTATGTATGAGAGTTTCAACTTCTCTACATCCTTGCCTACACCTGTGATTGTCTGTCTTCTTAATTATAGTCATATTAGTGGGTATGAAGTAGTATCTCATTGTGGTTTTGATTTCCATTTCTCTAATGGTTAATGGTGTGATGCACCTTTTTAGTATTTACTGGTCATTTGTATATCTTATTCAAAGAAATGTGTATTAATGATTTTTTAAAAAAATTTTCTGTATTTTATGATGTTTTCACAATTTAAAAAGCTTGCTGGCTGGGGAGGACTACCCCTCCCAAGGCTAGCCAATTGCTGAAGTTAGTAGACAACTTATACAACTTACACAACATCTTGTATATGTAAACCAAGCAATCCTGAATCCTGCAGCCCAACTATCTCCTTATTTAACTCATAAACCAAGCAAATATTTTCCCTGCCCTAAATCATCCCAGGCCAGGTACCAGGCTACTAGAGACTACTCCTATAGCCCAAAGTCTGCTGGAAATATTCAAACTAGCCAGTCCTCAACTGTTCATGCTGCCCTGCCTTGCCTTTTCCAAGGAAGACCCAATAAAGGCTCCGGCTTCTAACCCAAACCTAGTGTTCCCCCTGTGGCCCTGTGTGGCATGCCATGTCTCTCTTTTCCAGGGGAACCGGGGGTAACACTGAACTTTTCTTTCAACAGCATTGCCTTCTCCATGTCATCACGCAGTCACCTTTATAAATTAAAAACTAGATACGAAACAAAATGTCTATTCAAAACTTTTGCTAATTTTTAATTGAGTTGTCTTTTTATTGCTAAATTGTAAGACTGCCCAATTTATCTATTTTTATTTTGGCTGCTTGTGCTTTTGGTGTCATATCCAATAAACCACTGCCTAATCCATGGTCATCAAGAATAATACTTACATTTTCTTCTCAGAGTTTTATAATTTTAGTTTTACAGTTAGGTCCTAGGTCCCCTTTGAGCTAATTTTTGTATATGGTATGAGGTAGAGGTCCAATTTAATTCTTTTGCATGTGGATATCCAGTTTTCCAAAACTATTTGTTAAAAAAGACTATTCTCAAATTCAATGATCCATGAGTTAACAATGTATTTCTAAGGACAAAGAAGAAATATGGTATTCTCATTCAGTTAGTCATTCAACAAAAGAACTTCCCCGCAGGATAATATTTTGTGACAGGAACCTGGACCATCCCATTTTACTAAAAGGACGTGTGACAGTGTTCATCTTTTATGATGTTTGTGCAACAAATTTTACTTGATACAGAGAGATTTGTTATGTTTAAATTCTCACTGAATTGTCTAATAAAATTGTTTCTCATTATCCACTTTATTTTTCAATAAATTACCCATAAATGACTCTAAAAGAAGATGATAAATGTTGATGACTATTTTTCTGGGTATACTGAAAGTAAAGACCTTTTCTCTGTTCCTCTGAGTCTGCATTTGGTGCCCCAATAAGCTGCCACAGCTTTGTGGTGCATACCTTCGCACAGTGTTTGCCACACTGCAGGGTGCTCTTTGTTTAGCCGGCTGTCTCATCATTAGCCTGCAAACCCCCCAGAGAGCAAGAGCTATATCTTACTTTGTACTTGGTACCTTATTCTACGAAAATGGCCAAAGCTCTAGCCTAGATTTCCATCTTTAGCTTCAAATTGATAAGCACAATGGTTTGCTGATCATTTGCCCCTGATGCTCCACTGATCCCCTAAGGTTCAACATGTTCAGAAAAGAACTTGTCTTCATCCCCTCTCCAAACTTTCTCCTGTATTCGTGATCTCATTGGTGGCATCATTATCTAGTCATCCAAACCAGAAACCTAGGAGGTATGCTTAATTCCTTTTCCTTTTTCTCCTATATGTTTTAATCAACCACCAACTCCAGCTGAATTTATTTATTAAATATTTTAAATTTCACCACCACCAGTGCCCTTGTTCTGGCCTGATCATTTTTCATTTGGAGTACTGCAACTACCTGTTATCTCTGCTTGCCATCAGTGTTTCTCCTTCCAAATCATCCTTCACACAGCTAAAGCAGAAATGAGATCACATCATTTGTTTGCTTAAAACTCTTCTGTTTCCCCATTGCATAACTGATAAAGTCTAAATTCCACAGCATGTGACGCGAAGTCTTGGGTAATCTTGCCCCCACCTAACTTCCATTTTTGCCACCCTGAGCCTCACATTTTATGCAACAGCAACACTAAACACTCAATGCTATTTCTTACTTACATGTCCTTGCTCAGGCTTGTATGACTATTGTCACTTGTCTCTCCCTTGGCAAATCTTATTTATCTTTTAAAATGATTTCAGCTTATGTATTGCTTCTTATGGGAAGCATTTCTTAACCCCATGCCAGGCTGGACTTATGTCCTACCCTTCCCATACCTCCATTAATGCACTTATTATAATTGTCCTAATTTATCTGAGTTGTCTGTCTCCACAGTAGAAAATGGGCTCCTTGAGGAAACGAGCATGACTTGTTCACTGGTGTATTCCCAAAATCTAATAGAGTAAACCTGATATATGCTAGACACTCAAACAAAGGTCACTGGAAGGATGAATGTAGAGATAAACCAAGTGAAACAAGAGATAGCAAACAAAGTAAATGCGCTTTTTTTCAAATTCAAAAGTACTTTTATATCATAGTATGTAGCTATATACACTTTGAATAGATACTTCACATGTATTGATTCATAATTATCACAAAAATCCTGTGATATAGGCACTATTAGCATTCTTATTTTCCCAAAACACAGAGAGGTTAAATAACTTGCCCAAGAATATAAAACTGAGAAATATGAGAAGCTGAATTGGACAAAACACTCTAAAACTAAATAAAGCTTAATAAGATAAAAATAAAGAACTGATATTCTAAAATGGCTTGAAATTACACTGAAACATAATAAACCTAAGTACATACAATAAAATATACAGCCTTCACAACTTAGTGACAGCCACTAGGTGAGGCTGTCACCTGTTTCCAGGTCAGGTACACACCAAAGCTTTTCTAGCACAGTAGTAGTTTTCCAATTATGCTGCCCAGACACCCAATGCTTAGGTTATCAGGTGATGCTCTGAGAGTTGACACAGGGAGCAAAGCAGAACAACTCTACTTATATAAGATTTCACTTACAGTGATAACAGTGTAGCAGCAAAAAATATGAACAAAATGTTCCTTCCTGACTTGTTTTTAGTTTCCAATAAAGTCTTTTTCAATGAATGATGGTAAGTTCCACTGCCAAACATATACATAGATAATTAGGATTTGTTTGCTGGAAATTCAGTAAATTTATGATGATGAGACAAAGGCAAATGCTTAAAAGTAAAAATAAGATTTGAACAATGTAACAATTAGCAAAATACCTCTTCAAGATCAGAAACAGCAAATACTACTTTTTCAATGGTTTCCCCATGAATCTCTAGGAATCTCCTTACGGTGCCTAAGGAAAAGAATAGATAGATTACTCAATAAATAAAAATTACTTACACATAAAGGAAAATCAAACTCTTCAGAGTCTTTTTTGTTTTAATTTCAGAATATTATGGGGGTACAAATGTTTTGGTTATATAAATTGCTTTTGTACAGTTTGAGTCAAAGTTGTAAGTGTGCCCATCACCCAGACAGTGTGCACTATACCCGTTAGGTGTGAATTTACCTATTCCCCCACCCCCTTCCACCTGCTTGATTTCCGTTGAGTTTTACTTCCATATGTGCACATAAGTTTTTCTTTGGGTAAATACCCAACAGTGGGATTGCTGGATCAAATGGAAGGTCTGCTTTTAGTTCTTTGAGGTTATCTCCACGCTACTTTTCAAAGAGGTTGTACTAGTTTGCAGTCCCACCAACAGTGTATAAATGTTCCCTTCTCTCTGCATCCTCACCAGCATCTGTTGTTTTGGGCAGAGTTTTATTTTTATAATGGATCATTTCATTCAGGTCTCTGCCCAATGATACCTGATCATTAAGGCCTGCCCAGAATACCTATAAAAAACCCTTCTCTGATTTGCTTTCCTCTAGAGCGGTGGTTACATACATTTTACGGGGTTACTTGTTTATTGTATATTCTCTGCCCTCTCCTCCTCATCCTCTAGAATGAAAGCTCTACAACAGAAGATGCTTTATTTTATTTCTCCTTTACCCAGCATACTCTTCTTATTCCCTGGGGCCTCTCTCTTTGACCAGAATGATCTAGCACAAGTGTCTTTCCACTTGTTCAGTTACAATATACACATCCTACTCAGTCACTCAACCCTTGATAAAACCACATAAAACCAAAGCAGAATCATTTTTTTCTGAATTTCTATGTTATCCCGATTGTTCTCTATCAGCTTCCTAATAGTAAGACCTATTAGCCTTTTCTCAGTTCTTAACTTACTAGACCTCTCTCCAGCTTTAGTCCTGAAACACCCATTCCTCCAGGATTCTGTCCTCTTCTTTTCTTTTATTTTCTTGATACACATTTCCCCTAAGCTGGCCAATTTGCTGGTTAGGTATTACGTCAAATATTGATGGTTCACAAATCTTTACATTCTGTTTTCTAAACAAAAGACCTGAATTCCCTACTGCCCTACTGGGCATATTCGCCCAGATAACCCACAGAGACCTCAACTTCAATGTGTCTAAACCTGACCCTAACAGGGCCAAATTTTGACCTCTTGTCTTCCCTCCCCTAAGCCTGCTCCTTTTCCTGTATTCCTTATCTCAATTACATATCAACATCCAACCAATCACACAAGCTAGGATCCTGAGTTTTCTCTGACACTTCCTTTACCTCTTCCTCTAGACTGACTTAGAAGACATGCAGGTTATCATACAGTCGTCTCAAGCATAAAGAATTATCTAGTATAACAGGCAGGTTATTAGACTTGGGAGTCAGAAGATGTGATGTATATGTTCCAAGTCTGTGTACCCCTGACAACGTGATGAATTTCTGAGTCTCTTTATTCGTACAATGGACACCGTATTATCTAAAACACAAGGTTGTTTACAAAAATTAAATGTAATTTATTTGTCTCTGTTTAAAATACGCATTTCTTGAACAAGTACCATATGTCAAGCATTCCTGACATATGGAAGCATTGGAAGTACAAAGATGAAAAGATAAATCTGTGCCCCTCAAGCTCAGTCTAATATAATGTATATAAACTATAACTATAAAACATGTAAATTTTACTATAAAATCCTTGAGCAATAAGTACATTAGTTTTTATTTATTTTTTGAGACAGAGTCTCGATCTGTTGCCCCGGCTAGAGTGCAGTGACATCATCATAGTTCACTGCAACTTCAAAACTGGGCTCAAGTGATCCTATTGCCTCAGCCTCCCGAGTAGCTGGGACTACAGGCGCATGGCACCATGGCTGGCTATTTTTTTCTATTTTTGGTAGAGACGGGGTCTTGCTCTTGCTCAGGCTGGTTTTGAACTCCTGACCCCAAGCAATCCTCCTGTCTCAGCCTCCCAGAGTGCTAGATTACAGGCATAAGCCACTATGCCCAGGCTGAGAAATGTTTTCTATAAATCTGCAACAGATGGTCACATAGCCTCTGCATGAATGTTCCCAGAGAAAAGAAGTTCGCTAAAATACTTTTCTGCCATATAGTCTTATCTCAAATGGGTCTGGAATATCCTTCCTTATAACTTGATCTTAGACCTTGTCTTGTACAGTTATAGTTATTATCTATAATCCTGGCAAGGATCTGTAAACATCCTGAAAAAACTTTTAAATTCTATATTTATGTACATTTTTCTCAAGAAAGGGTCCACAGGGTTCTTTCTCCAAATACTCAATGTAGTTTATGATAATCCCCCCAAGAACAGTTGCTCAAAAAATGCAGCACAAATAAGACCACAATGAAACACCACTAATGCTTCAAACTGTCTGTCCTCCAATTTGCGTCTTCATGCAATGACACCCAAAACTTCACATAAAACTTGAGATGGGGTCTGAACCTGCATGTATACAGTGGTATCATGAACTTTCTTGAACTGAACGCTATATTTTTATATCACATATATGACATTTTGGCTCATATTGATTGAGCCCAGTCTCTTTTTTGTAAACCTAAATGCAGGGTTTTATATTCAACTAGCACATGTGAAAGTGGTTATTTAAATTGTAAAGTGGTATATAAATATGATGTTATGAAATGTGTTTTGATTGCATTTGTTGTAGCCTGCTAAGATTATTCTGAATTCTGATTCAAATATCTAATGCACTGGCCATACTTCCTAGCCTTAGCATCACTTTTACATTTAACAGGCAAGCTGCTTTGAACTTATTCTTGTTCCAGGGGCTGCCTGAATTGTGAATCATTTTTTGCTTAATTAAACTCTGTTAAATGTAATAAAAATTTAATAGGCAAGTCTTACAGGCCTTTTTTCAAACAGATAAAAATGTCAACCTAAGAAAGTAAATTGATAGCTCTGTAACTTGTCAATAAAACTTCCCTCCAGGGTGCCATGATCAGTTAATCAATGAATCTTCTTTGGCTGTAACTATTTAACTAGCGATAAAATTTTTTTTTAAGATTCAATTTATGTACAGCACCTCCAATATTACTTACGAAGTGCTATGTGTGTTGCATCCTCTAAAGGATAACCTCGTTTTGCAGAATTGATGACACAGAATCCAACAGAAGACATTGACTGCTCTCTGTAATCAAACAGAAAACATAAAAATTGTACTACAAACATCTGTAATACATATATAACAATACATAACTAATTTCCAAATGCAGCTTAGCTTCCCTTTCCCTACTTCTTCAACAAATTTACTATAATAGCTAACCCAATTGCACTATTTAATAATTACAGTGATATATAATTTAATAGCAAATTGTATTCAATTATATACCCAAAGGATATATATTTCAAATAAAAACTGAATAAAATGGGAATAGGTTAAATTCTCAAGTCACCCAAATCCATCCCATTTATCCTGGTAAGTTTGAAAAGATAATCAATTCTATCTTCAGGGTCTTCCTAAATTATCTAAGCCCCACAAAATCTGACTTCCATAGCTAGGTTTTATCTTATAACTGGGTTTTATCTTTAGCAATGTATGACATATTATGTCCATAAAATGAGCAGACCGTACTTTGCTAGCTGAAGTACATTTCTGTAGCAGCTGTACAGGGAACTCTCTGCTGCTGTGCGATAGCGGCTCTTATATTTAGGTCCCACTGTGTGAATGATGAACCGGGCAGCTAGATTAAATCCTTTTGTCAATTTTGCTTCACCTGTTCGGCAACCTGGGAACAATGGAAACATACATAAATCTGGAGGAAAAAAACAACAAATCAAACCACAAAACAGAGAAAGTATTAAGAATTTAGAGAAATTTCAGTTTAAAATTCGGACTGAACACAAGCATTTATCTCTGTTCCTTCTCTTCCCAAAATGACAGGGAAACAATGTAAGAGATACAAGCACAGAGACAAAGAGAATGAGAGAGAACACAAAGCAGATAAGCATAATGAAAATTTTAGAAGGTAGAAAGTCAATGGACTAATAACAACTGAGAGTAGAGAAACCTGCTTGCAGAAATGGCGTGGCCAATATGAAGTAAGCTGATCTGAAAAGCAGTGTTGGATTTAAGACAGACTCCTTTGATTCAAATCCCGAGTGTACCACATTCCTATTGTGACACTACAGGCAGGTGCTTGGTCTCCTTATGCTTCAATTTCCTTATTTAAGGGGGACACCAGTAGTACTTACTTCACAGGATTAAGTGAGTTAACATGTGAAAAATATACACATGCATTAGCTATTACTGGAAAACACTAGAATGGCTCAGAAATTAGAGCCTTAAGTACTTCTAAAGGCAATGCTGTAAAGTGGGACTAAGAAGAGGAGGCCAGGTTACAAGTTTATATAAAAACAGACAAAATCTGCAACAACCCCTCCCCCAGCCAGCACAGCAGGTGACGAATTCTTTACCACCGTAGCAGCAGGGAGGAAGTTTATTTCCTGGAGATGCTGAACTAGAGAGTTTCTGGACTGCAGAACCCCAGGTACAGCTGAAAAGGGGAGATGTAGTTAAAGTATTATATTTAACAGTGAAACGTCTAGCCCTTTGGCCCTAAATGGCTTCCAAAACAGACATGCAGGCTTACACCCCTGGAGACTTCCTTTCTGAGAAACGAAGAGGCCCAAACCAAAGGATCTATAGATTCTGATAACTGAGAGAAGTTCTCCAATAGAACAGGGCTACTGCTCTAATACCTACTCCAAGACCCACCAAGCAATAACCTTTGTCCATTGTTATAATAAATGGAATGCTTCTATCCCCTCAAAATTCATGTTGAACCCTACCCTCTAATGTGATGGTTTTAGGAGGAAGGGTCTTTGGGAGGTAATTAGAATTAGATAAGGTCATGACGGTGCAGTCCTCATAAAAGGGATTAGAGTCTTTTTAAGAGTCTCCAGAGAGCTTTCTTTCTCTCTGCCATGAGAAGATACAATGAGAAGTCAGCTGTCTGCAACCCCGACGTGAGCCCTCACCACAACCTGACCCTGGTGGCACCTGATCTCAGACTTCTTGCCTCTAGCACTTGGGAAATAAACTTCTGTTCTTTATAAGCCACTCAGTCTATGGTACTTTGTTACAGCAGCCTGAACTGAGACACCCATACAAAGCCTCCCATTAGCTTTTCAGTTCTTCCCTCTTAAATCCAGCGAACAAGTGAGGAAAGCCTCTAACAAAAACAAAGGGGGACAAAGCAAACAAATACGCAAGAAATAGACAACACAGGGAAGAAAACTGGGGGGAAAAACCCCCAACTCTCAACATCATAATTACTCCTCTCAGAGAGGTAAGAGAAGATACAGTACCTTTGAAACAAAATCAGAAAGTTATATATACATATAAAGAATATTCAGAGAACAGAAACTAGTACTTACAAAATTGTAACAGCCAAGCAAAAAATATAACAGCAGAAATGAAAAGTTCAATGGAAGGGTTAAAACTAAAGTTGAGAGAATCTTCTAGAAAAATAAAAAAGAAAATGAAAATAAGAGATAGTAGATAAGAAAATCAAAGAATTAAACACAAAAGTACAGCATCTAACAGAATTTCTTCAGAGAGAATAGAAAATACAGAGCAAAGGAAATTATTACAGAAATAAAACAAGAAATTTCCCAGAACTAAAAGATATGAGTTTCTAGACTCAAAAAGCCCACTGAATACCCAAACCACATGAAGGTACATCACTGTGAAATTTCAGAACACCAGAAACAAAGATCAGATTATAAAGCTTCCAAGAAGAAACTGGTAACACACAAAGAATCAGTAATAAAAATAGCAACAGATTTCTCAACAGCGCTAATCAAAATCGAAAACAATGAAGCAATACCTTCAAAATTCTGGAAAATGATTTCTAAACTAGAATACTATTTCCAAACAAATTATCAATTAAGTACGAAGGTAATATCTCATTAATTTTGCCCTGTTGCACTCTTCTCAGAAATCTCCTGGTAGATTTACTCACAAAAATGAAGGTGTCCATCAAAGAAGAAAAGTGCATGAGATCTAGGAAATTGAGGATCCAATCTATCAAACAGAAAAAAGGATTTTCCAGGATGATATTAAAAAAAAAAAGTTCCAGTTCCAGGATAATAATTGTGTAGGAGGCATAGAGAACAGTCTAGAGGAAGGAGAGGATGGAGGGTTCCAGGAGGGACCTTGTCAAGAAAAAAATGGAACTGAAAAATAAAGTGTTTCACTTTATTGAGAGGAAGTTTATAGCGGTATTTAGAAGTTTGGGGTTAGGGCTGGCACAGTGGCTCATGGCTGTAATCCCAGCATTTTGGGAGGCTGAGGTGGGAGGATTGCTTGAGGCTAGGAGTTCAGAGGCAACATAGCAAGACCTCATCTCTACAAAAGAAAAAAAAAATTAGCCAGGCATGGTGGTGTGCATCTGTAGTCCGAGCTACTTGGGAGTCTGAGGGGGAAGGATTGCTAGAGCCCAGGAGTTTGAGGTTGCAGGGAGCTGAGGTCATGCTACCACACTCCAGCCTGGGCAGCAGAGTGAGACTCTATCTCTAAAAAAATAAATAAATAAATTACATTAAAAAAGTCAAATCCATTAATAACCTAGAGGAAAAAGGTTATACAAAAGAATGTAATATGTTTTCTAATTAGCATGAGCAAAGTGTAGTCACAATGTTAATGCCAAATATTGATTTAATCAAAATTGTGACAGAATAATGTGTATTACATGTGTATGTAAAAGGGAGGAGTGGATGAAAGAGAG
>RJWJ010028724.1:0-21225 GCA_004363605.1 Indri indri | reverse complement strand
AGAGAGAAAGGAAGCCAGAGCCCTTCTCCATCCGCGGCCGGGCCCCCTCCTCACTCACCTGCGGGGTGGGAAACCCGTCCAGGCCGAGCTCGGGCCCTCTCAGGGCCTGCCCCTCCATCTTCAGCGCAAACAGCTGGGCCGTCGCCACTCCTCCGAAGGGAAGATTTGAAAAGCCCGCCTCTAGCTGCAGCCGCACAGGGCGCCAACCGCCCGGCCGTACCAAGTTGGGGCCGCAGGGGTAGGGGCGCAGGAACGCGAGCCGGCGCGCGCACGCGCGGTGAACGCCTCGCGCCCCCCGGCTCCCTGCGCCGGAAGTGGCGGGAGACCCGCTTCACAGTGCGGGCTGCGCGGAGAGGTGGAGAGTCCGGGGCAGACTTTAAGGCTCTCACGGAGATGTGGGCGGGGCCTCGGGGGGGCGTCGGCGGCTAAGCGCGCCTGACCCAGCGCCGGGTTCAGGCTGGTGGTTTTCGTGGCCTCCCTGTGCGCTGGGAGCCTTCCGTCTGCATCCCACCGAAGGCCCTCCGAAGTGCTCAGGAGGTGGACAGACTCCGTCTGCAGCAGTCCCTGGACCCCCACAGACAACTCAGGAACACACGGTGTCACTAGGAGCCCACGGTCTTGCCCCCAGAGAACCAAGTGGCATTGCTTGCAAACATAGCGCTCTCTCACAGCACAGTCTGTCACCCAGGGTCACCCAGAGATCTTGGCTTTGTTAATCAGGTTCGTGAGACACCGTGTCAGACATTTCACAAAGGCTTGTCTTGTTCTTTATAATCCCAGATGCTCCCCAGCCACCATGGCAACTACTCTGTACTTTCTGGCAAAGGACTCTTTTCATATTTCTCTCTGTCTCTCTCATTCTGTCTCTCATCTCTGTCGCTCTCATTTACCCACCAACATCCAAGGGGACAGCAAAATGGGTTACTACTTCTCAAGGGCCTCCTTTCTTGCTGCCCCTAAAGATTAGTACAAAAACAATTAAAAGATTTTGTTTTTTATTTATCATAATGAGAATGTATGGGTTTTTAAAGATCAAAATTGAAGTGGCAAAGATTTCAGGCTCTATAAAGTCCTTAAAATCCATTGTCCCTAGCTTACCTTGACTTCCCCTTGAAAAAGCAACAAGAAGCCTCTTTGGGCTTCCGACATTTTTTCTCCTGAGGGGAAGAATCTACCAAATCAACTCTCCTACCCTCACTTCCTAGAAAGCCTTGGGCACGTTTCCTCCATAAATAGAGTGACCATGTTTTTTACTTGCCTGAGACAGTCCCTGTTTGAGCTGTTGTCCCAATGTCCCACCAATCTTGCACTTGTCTCAAAGTGGATATTAAATTATTGTTCATCTACTTCACAAGGTCTTTTTTAAAGAAGTTGGTTTGAAAATGTAATTTAAAAACATAATAGGTGCCCTTCCTCTCAAATGAGTAATTTGCTTTTTGAACTAAGTGATACTAAACACTGCCCAGTTAGGAATGACGCTCCCTCACATTAGGAATGACCCGTATCTTTACACAGAACCATAAAATATGTGGTGCTCAAAATTACCAACACAGAGCTGAATTCCAGTGTCATTAGGTGCCCCTTCCCCCAGTACACACCTCTCTCTTATGCTCCCACTTTGTGGTGTAATTACCCTCTACTCAATGTGAGCGGCATGAGCCCAGTCGTAGTACTTGACTCATAAAGGACATACACACAGAGCTCATCATCAGATGTACAGTATTTACCATATAACTCAGCTCTCAGACTCAGATCAAAATGCATGTGGAAGCTAGCACTTCATTAAAACAGGCGCAAGCCAACCAATTTAAAATTGGACACTGATGTAGGGATATTTGATGAATGAATACTGGGTATATAACCAGAGATGCATTTATTTATAATACCAGAAGGAAGAAAAAGGCCTTATTTAGTAATTATCTGTAGAATACAGACAGTTGCTATTAAAGACTTTTCTCTTTGAAGAAAAAGATATGATGTGGTCCTATGTTTTTATTATTCTAAAAGGGATGTGCCCAGGAAGTGCTTAATTGTTTAACTATTATCTGGTGATTAAAAGACCTGAATGCAGAACTTCTGTTTCCTTATTTATCCCCAGGTCCTTTCTTGTCATTGTTAGTTGCATCTACCATAGTTTTCTCTGGCATATGTAATGTACAAAAAAGTACAATCATCCATGGAAACTACCAAAAAGTTAGAGTTTACATGCAGTAGTTTGATTAGCTTATCATCTATTTATCTATCTGTCCTGGGCCCTGGGACGGTCAGCGCGGACCCTGGAAGGGGGAGTGGGAATTGGGAGGGACAGGAGACACAAGAAATGGAGACAAGACAAAAGGTCTGATCAAGTCTCGTTTATTGGTGGCAGAGCGGAGGCTTAAATAAGGCAGAAAGAGGAAGTGGAGAGGCGGTGCTTTCCAAGGTGGGAGTTGCTAGGGCAACTCCCGCGCGCGGGCTGATCAGAAGGCCACGTCACGTCACATTGAGGAAATGGAAACTTACAGGCTTAGCGTGGGCTTAAGCGGCCATCTTAGATGAGTTCCCGTCGGGTCTCATGGCCCCAGACATCTATCTATCTTAAAGTTCCCAGAAAGTAAGAAGCGTTACTTTTTACCATCTGAAATATTCGAGCGACAGCATTTGGGCATCTCTTACCCCACCCTCCTTTGGTGTGCACAGAAGGCTGATATCCACCCAACTGCACAGGTGTAGTAGCTTCGGCTGGAGATTCAGCAATGGAATTACTGTCCTACCAATATTACTTCCCATTATAAGGCCAATATTTAATGCTAATTATAAAATAGATATTAGTTATATCAAAAATAACAGAGTTTAATAATTAATTAATAAAACAGAAAAATAAGTGTTTGGCATAGAGAAGCCAATTTAGATAATACTAATAAATGTTAAAGTGTATTTTTCTTCTCTTACTCTCTGTATTCCTCTCTTTAACTCTCTAAGAAGCTTAAAGGAAAGGAAAATACTGAACTTAAAATCAGCTCTCTCTCTTACATAACAGACCTATTACTTTTAAAAATGTGGTTTGACACAGAACAGGTGACTTGTGATTTCTAATAGCCTCCTATCCTGTCTTAAAAAAATTCTATTGGTACTTTTTTTACTCATCTATTCATCTTGTAGGTAATGTTTTAGAATGAACTTCCCAGGCTAGAGCTGTATTTTGACTTATATAAGCGGGGCGGGGCGGGGGTGGGGGTGGGGATTGAGCTAAAGATGCTAAGCAGAGGCACAACATTTCTTAAATGAATGGGTCATAATCTACAAATAGCTGAAGCATCCTGTAATCACAAGGAGGGTATAGAATGTGGAGTCTGAGGATTTATTAGCCCAATGACCTTGGGCAAGCCACTCAGTTTTCTTATCTACAAAACAAGGATAATAATATCCATCTTGTTTTTAAAAGTCGTTGAGACTCAGAAGAGATAAGATTTGTGACAGTGTTTTGTAAACTGGTTATCCCATGAAAACATGAGCCATTACTACTGTAGGAAGAAAACATCAGTAGTGAAATCAGGCAACTGTATAGGACCTGCAGAACTCTGAGAACTGAATGAGAAAACCTTATATGAATAGGATGTATTCAAAATATGTCACTTGCTGCTGCCAAGTAATACCCATACTAAATGTAAAGAGCTCCTACAGATCAATAAAAATCCAATTGGAAAATGGTCAAAAGGTATGGTAGGCATATTAGGACAGTAAACCGAAACAGCAAATGAAATGTGAAAGGTTGCTCAACCTTGTTATCATTCTGGAAATTCCAGATTAAGACCCCAAGAAGATATTTTACAGTCACTAGATTGATAAGTATTAAAAAGTTTGAGCTGGGCACGGTGGCTCACTCCTATAATCCTAGCACTCTGAGAGGCTGAGGTGGGTGGATTGCTTGAGCTCAGGAGTTCGAGACCAGCCTGAGCAAGAGCGAGACCCTGTCTCTACTGAAAATAGAAAAAGAATTAGTTGGACAACTAAATATAGAAACAAAAATTAGCCAGGTGTGGTGGCTTGCACTTGTAGTCCCAGTTACTCGGGAGGCTGAGGGAGGAGGATTGCTTGAGCCCAGGAGTTTGAGGTTGCCGTGAGCTAGGCTGACGCCACGGCACTCTAGCCCCAGCAACACAGTAAGACTCTGTCTCAAAAAAAAAAAAAAAAAAAAAAAAGTTTGATAATCTTAGGAGTTGGTAAAGATGCAAGTCTAAGGGATATTACTGGTGGAAGAGATGTAAATGTGTCCAGTCACTTTGGAAAAACATTAGAACTCTCTTGTAAAGTTGAAAATGTGTACACCTAGCAATTCCACTCCTAGGTATATATCCTATGGGAAATTCTAGCAAATTTTACGGCCAACATTGCTTATAATAGGAAAACTAATTTAAAAATCCAAATGTTCATTTCAGGAGCATAGACAAATTGTGGTGATTTATCCAATGGAATAACAAAAACAAATAAACCATAGTTATATGTAATAGCATGACTAAATCTTGGAAATGCTGAATGAAGGAAGCTAGTTACAGAAGAATACATAGAATATATAATCTCTGTAAACCTAAATAAGAAGAGAATCTAAACAATACATTGTTTAGGGAAACAGACACATAATTAAAGTTTATATTTAACAAGGAAAGGAATGCTGAAAACAAAATTCAAGCTAGTGACCATCTCCGGGAGGAAGGCAGGAGAATATGAAAGAAACAGAGTCTGCAGATATAACGCTATGTACTGGTTATGTTTTAATTCTTAAGTTGAGTGATGGGTTCACAGGTATTCATTTTAATGTTTACCTGGTAACTTACACATAAATTATATATATTTTGTATGCATCAAACATTTCATAATAAGAAATAAATTTAAATGTGTAAAAAAAGGCCCTCGTAAATGTTAAACAATAGTGGTAATGTTTGGTATTCTTTTCAAAAAAAAACCTTTGTTTGACAAAATAATAATAAATATTTTGGTTTATAAAATTTGACTTGACATTTGATCCATTTCTATTGCATTTTTACTATATGAAAGCATGAGAAACACAGCTGTTATGCATCGGTGTCTATGCCCAGAAAGAGGTACTGAAGAATTGGTCGTGTAGATTTATTTGTGAACGCTTAAGAACCATTGCTTGGGAGTAGTGGAAGGCAGGAGTCCAGCAGAATTTGCAAAAGATGAGAGGTCTTGTCAGCAAGTAGAGACAAAATTAAGTGCAATTTAAGTTATTACTGCTAACGTGACCTACATCTTACACACAGGCCTGAGGAAATTCATGTGACATTATAATCAGAATGCTCCTGCTTTGGTTCTGGAAAGTTCTTTTTATAGATATTTACTACTTTTTTCTCCTTCTCAAGACTATCTTGGGGCTGAGTACATGCTAGGGTCTGCAATACCAGCATTTTGGGAGGCCCAAGCAGGAAGATCACTTGAAGCCAGGGGTTTGAGACCAACCTAAGCAACATAGTGAGACCCTGTCTCTACCTAAAAAAAAAAAAAATTGGGTGTGGTGGTGTGTGCCTGTGGTCCCAGCTACTTGGGAGGCTGAGGCAGGAGGATCACTTGAACCCAGGAGCTCAAGGCTGCAGTGAGCTGTGATCACATCACTGCACTCTAGCCTGGGCAACAAAGCAAGACCCCGTATCTAAAAAGAAATAATTTTAAAAAAGATTGTCTTGGCCATTATTGGGCTTTTGTTCTTTTATATAAAATTTTAACTCAGTTTCTCAAGCTCTAAAGGAACAAAAAATCTGTGGGAATTTTTATCAGAATTGTGCTGAATTTACAGTGAAATTATATATTTAGAATATTGGGTATTCCTATCTGTGAACATCATATATGTTGCAAATTTAGATCTGAATGTCTTTCAATAAAGTTTTACAGTTTTTTCCACATAGACCTGTGCATATTTTTTGTTCCATGTGTTTTTGGATGCCTTTTATATTTTCTTGCTATTGTAAATAATACTTTAAAAATATATCTTCTGGTTTTGGCTGATGTATAAAAACAACATGGATTTTTATCTGTTGGTCTTATATCCAGGTACCTTGCTCAATTCACTCATTATTTCTAATAAATCGTTTGTAGGTTTTTAGGAGTATTCTACATAGATAACCAAGTGTGAATAATAACGATTTTGTTTCTTTTCTAATTTTTGGAGTTCCTTTTATTTGATTTACTGTATCGGCTAAGGCAGCCAATACAATGTTAAGTGGAAGTGACATTCTTGTTTTCTCTCTGATTTTAATCTTTCTCTCACTAAGTACACATTGTTTACCCTGTAGCTTTGGGTTTATGCCCTTCATTCTTATGCATTAACTCTTCAAAAACTGCCTCTCATCCATTCTCTCTATTCTCCTATTGCAGGACTCCCATTAGGTCTAAACTAAATCTACTTACTCTATTGTCTTTAACTCCTAACCCCTCTTTTATATTCTCTACTTTCTTGACTCTTTGTATTAGATTCTGAGGTTTTTTTCCATCTTCCCATTTCTTTATCTTTTCTTTATTTGTGTCTAATTTTCTTTTAAATTCGTTTACTGAGGTCTTTATTTTAACAATTACATTTTTCATTTACAGCAGTTCTATTTTAGTTACTTTTTAAAATTTCCCTGGTCATGTTGAATAATCCTTTGTTGCCTGCTCATTTCTGTGATTCTCTTTTATTTCTTTAAAGCTTCTTCACAATTTTTCTACATTCTGTATCTAATCATTCTAATATTTGTAATTCTTGAGGTTATTAATTTGATGTTATTTCCACTGACATTTACCCATGGTGATTTGTTTCCTTGTGTTTTGTAGTCATTGATCAGGTGTTCATATTTAGCTAATTTAAACTTCCTTACAGAGAGGATTGCATATACTTCTAGTGGGAGCCATAGGCTCTACATGCCTGAGACCAGCTCGAAGGCTTAATAAGAATCTCCAGTGCAGATTGTTCCACTTGTCATGGGCAGAGCAAAACCAGTGTGTGTGTGCGCGCACGCATGTGTGCACATATAACTTACAACTGTGATTTCAACTCAAGGTTTTTTTTGTTTGGGTGGTCAGTTTTGTTGTTATTCTATTTTTAGTTAAAGGTTTTTTTACTTTCCTGAGATTTCAGTAATGTTATAAAAGCTCTATTTATGCGGAATATAACTCACACAAAATTATTTATTAGTGAGAGGCACCATTATTCATGAAGTCTACTATACCACTTAATAGAAGTCCACAGAAACTGCTGAATTTAGAAGTCCATAGGAAAGAATATTTTAACATCAAAATATGAGAAGTGCACAATTATACATAAAATATAAGAATAAAGAGCCTTCTTTAAAATTTCACACATTTGGTTTTCAAGGAAACTCCACATTATCTTTGTTTTTCTCCTTCTGCAAATGTAGTGGCCTGAAAAAGCTGCTCAGTGTCCCAACAATGTCAGAGTCCCTAGTGTTCATTTTGAATGTGTTCTACTTTGAGGAAAATGGAAAAGGAAGAATTTTTCAGAGTGGAATCATGCGCCATGAAGAATAAAGGACCAGAGAGTTCTCTTCATGGTCTGGTCAAGGAGCATTTCTCTCCCCTTGGCATAGAGGATCATTACAATATCTGCTTGCAGAGATTGCACAACTACTATAGACCCACATCTGCTGTTGTCTCCCCTTCTCCCTTCTAAATGGGAATAGTTATTGAGGTTATCCCAAACATGAATCCCCAGGATATATTGAATGTATAGTGAGCAAATGACTTGCCTTTTTACTTCATAGGTTTTTGGTTCAAGACGAGCCACATCCAGACAAGAAACACATGTCATCCTAATGCAGGGACTACAATGTATTACCAAAGATCCTATTCTTTGAGCTTGATGTCCTCACTGCACGGAACTTACTTTTGGGTTTTCTCCTTCAGGGAGAGGGTGAGTCCATATTGCCTGTAGGAAGGAGAGTGAATTGAATACTTAGCACCTAGAAAGACTGACTATTGAAATCAGTGACATTTACAAAATATTTTTGGTTTAGTTGGCTTCCTCACAGGTTTGCCTGACTGAAATTGCCATGACTATGAGACTTGCTTTGGCTTCTGAACCGTGAGCAGAGGGTCTGTACAGCAGCTTTAAGAGCAAGTGTTTCATTTGCTGCAATTTTTTTTCCCTTAGTCCCAATGACAGACAACTTTCTAGATGGTTGATGGTACAATATCCTGGGTTTCAGAGTGAGAGAACTAAAGAGAGCCCCCAGTCATCTTGTGATGGATATGTATTAAGAGCAAGAAACATATTTTTGTTATTTTGAGCCTCTGGATTTTGGAATTGTTTGATGCTATAGCATTACCTAGCCCATTCTGATTGATACAAGTAACAAAAAGGGAGACAGAGAATTTCCATCATAATCAGAGCCCTGCCACCTAATATACATTTGGCAAGTCACTTGATGTCTCTAAACGTGAGTTTCTTAATCTGCAATGGAGGACTAATAATTCTTCTCCTGTCTGCTTCACAGGCTTGTCCTGGGTAGCTAGAGCATGTGAAAATGTTTGAAAAATGTAAAGCATGTGCAAATATATGCCAGCAGTATCATTAACAATCTCAAATTGGTTTTATCCATCTATACAATGCAAACCCCAAGAAAACATTAGAGAAGTTAAGAAAACTCAAGATTTAAATCAGATAACAATGGAATGAAAGACTTGATAATTTCAAGATGAAGTAGAGGTGTTGACATCCAAAATATCTCAATGACTATGCACACCCTCTTTTATAACCATAAATTTCTTTAAAGAGTCTTTAATGCTTTTGAAATTCCATTGTAAGTTAAGAGTTATGACTAACAAAAATAAAAACCAAAGATAATTTTAGAAGAAAAAAGTTTACTTTGAACTTAGAAAATATTATATTTTTCTTTTGTGTGATATCAAAGTGAACATTGATTGAGTTGGCTTGCTTACTGCAAATTCCACAGTCAAGCTTATTAAATGTTTTGTTTTCATACTCCAACTGCCTTTCCCTCACCCCAAAATTCTGAGCCCCTGGGGGTGGTCCTTGCCTTCCCATGAGATCACCACATCAGAAAGAACAAATCATAGAGTCTTGTAATATATACTTACCATTATTTTCTGAAAACATAAAGACAAGAAAACAACCTGTGACCACTCTCCAGAGTGTATGAGCCTGTTTACCAGTTCAGCATTGATTAAAAAAGAATATAAATTGATCGCTTAATCTGTCAGTGAGAAGGAACTCTGGGCCCTATGGGATTGTTGTTTTTGGCTTGCCATTTGCTGTGTTATGAATGTCCAGGCAGGTAGGGCAGGGCCCCACAGTAATTCTAAAGTGCTACGTTGACTGGAACTATCACAGTAATGATGATGATGTGTAATGAATAATTATACATGAAACTCTGGGTTCCTTCTCTTATTACACACCTGGAATGGATTACTTATCTCTGTTCTTTCTAGTTTTGCATTGGGAAGCCTAAAAATTTCCGGTTTCATTTTGAGTTGTATGAGCTTTGCTGATTAGTTATACTCAGATTAGGTGTGAAATAATTTCTAATGCTATGTGAGAGCTTACATTTTGCCGGTCACTGTTCTAGTTTTTTTTCATCTATGAACTCTGCCATGAATATAATTTCATTTCTTCAAACCATTTCTCTATTACTTACAGAAATGCAATAATTCATTCCTAAAACACGCACTAAAGTCTTTAGTTGAAATAAGTTAACAACATGTAGAATAGCATATAATATTAACAAGGATCTTTTTTTTTTTTTTTTTGCCACTTGTAACCCAAATAATGTAGCTCTGGCTGTGTGACAGGACATTTGTGCATGCCAGAGAGTATAGTCGTCAGATATATACCTTTATTTTTTGTGTCCTGACAATGTCTTGATCTTTTGGAGTCTCATTTCTTTGCTTTGTGGAAATTGGTACAGCAATGTCACTCTTGCTTTCTAGTGTAGTATAAATAAAAGGTAAGATTTTACCTGCAGGTTTAATGCATGTTCCTTAATGTGTAGCCCTAAGTATTTTGGAAAATTTTGTATCCTAGTCATACACTTGATTCATATTTGAAAAGTGTTGAACCAATACCTGCTTTTAAAATGTTGCTGTGCCCAGAAACAAATGCTGTATAAATATTAAATAGAAAAGAACTGGTAATCTCCCTATTAAAAGGTCTTTATTTCCAATGCCCCATCTCATATTTTTCTGTATAGTTTTTATTTAACTGAACTCTACTTGGAACTTCTTTCCTTAATAGTTTCTTATGTTAAAGCTGATTATAGAAATTACATACAAAATGTATGTATTTTATTTCCTAAGGTGAAATTTGTTTTCCTTTTTTGGACATTACCTATTTACTGAAACTAAATTTGCTTTTATTAGTGGTATTTCAAATTCATAAAATTAATAACATAAAAAGGATGGTTAAAGAAATTAGGATTACTATAAATTACTTTTTAATATAATGCAGTTTTAACAAAAATGAGTTTTATAAATTGAAAATGTCTGTGGAAAGGAATAAAAAAATTCTTAAGAGCCCTTAGTAAATTTTATCAATTTTTTTCCATTTCCTAATTCATCAATAAGAGAAACAAAAAGGAAAACTGAACATGCTTACTAACTTTTATTATTCAAACAAAATGTTTACCCCTATACATTTTTAGTGAAAACTGTAAATTTAGGTTGTCCCCCAAAATTCATTTTAATATAATAGTTAGATTTGTTAAATAAATACAAGATGTTACCATATATTTTTTGAATATGAGAATGGTTTAGTAATCATCACCAGATGTAAAAAGGGGATGTTATGCTATGTTTTCCTAAGGTACAGAATAAAATCTATTGTGTAACAATTTTAGCAAAAAAGATCTAGTTTGATGTCATTTCTTTATGGTTTAATTGGGTCAAAATTTTTAGGACTCTTAGCAAAATATATCACAGGACTTTCTGAGCAAAGAAGATTCAATCATAGAATTTCAGAAATTAGAACAAGCCTTAGAGAGTATCTATCTAGTTCTATTCCACAATTTTCTAGAAGACAGTAGATACAATGTAATAATTATAAAATGTTATAAAAATAACAAAAGAATATACTACTTATTAAATGCCTTTAATGTGCTATTGGGGCATATTGGCAATCTCTTCATAAAGATTTTTAATAATATGATAAATTGTTAGCTTTCATGCATTATGTATTTGTATAAACGTTGATATACACTGTATGGCATCTTGGGGTACAATTTCCGCATCTGGTAAAAGAACATTTCACAAAGTGGTTTTCTGATGTGGCCTTTTTGATGACATTTACGAAAGGACATGAATTGGTTGTTAATGGTGGGATACCACAATATTTTTCCATCATGTTATAATGACTACTTACAGTATTGGCAAAGGCTTCACCCAGGTACATTACTTTCTCAAGAACCATTTCCTTATGTTTATCTCTCAGCAACAACATATGAAAGTCTCTTGCTGCAGTTTGTTTTTTCAGCTGTGAGCCTAAAAGTTGTAAGTGCTGTTGGAGATACAGAGAGTGAAATGGGAAGAAAAGAGAGTGAGAAAGAAAAATGCCCAGTGCTGAAGATCCTGCTGTGCTATTTGATTTTCTGCCTTCCATACCCAATTGTCATAGTTTACGTGAGATTCATTAATCAACCGGATGCTCAGTGGTCATAACAGTTGCAATGTCTTTTTCCACTGAAAAAGTCATCTTTTTTTTTTGTTTCTTGCAGTAGGAGCAATTTTTCTCTTCAAAAATAAATCAAAATCTCTCTTTTAAGATAGAGCCTTGAACAACAGTCACATCTGTCTCTCTAAAGCCAAGAGTCAGCCTCAGCATTGCTAAATTCATTTTCAGCTTTCACGGGAGAAAGGTTACTGTTAGTAGTATAACCAAACATAAGATTTCATCTGTTGAATTTTGAGCCTTTAATTTTCAGATGAAAAGTACAATGAAAAGCCTTGCCACCTTACCCGCAGCCTCAATACTACCATATACTTGTAAAGTTCCGTATGTTGCAATAAGTAGTTTTCAGGGTCACCATTATTTATTTCTGTGGCTGCATTACAAACTTAAAATTAACAAGATTAATACCAAAAGGCTATACAACACTAGGTAAAATGCCTGATGCCATAGTAATCAATTTTAAAAATAAGACTACAAATCTGAATGTTATTATGATAATTATATTTATGCTTGTATGCATAAAATTATTCATTCCAGAATGTTAACAAGATGTCTTTCACATATCATTAAAATAACTTATGTCAAATACTTGGCTAAACTATTGAAGTACTTTCAATATTAATAATTTCATATAAATGTCTAGCTCAAATAACCAGATAAAATTAATTAATTATCAATTATTATAGATTATTTTTCTTGGCTATCATTTACTTTCTGATTAATCAACTTGCCATTTTTCTAAAATAAGCCAATATGAAATGAATCCTAGTCATTTCACACTTCTATTTTTTAATAAAACAAAACTATTTAAAGAAATTAGTTATTGTCATAAACTATTAATCCTTATGGATATTATAAATCATGTTTTCATTCCTTAAATATGATATGCTCATTTTCTCTTTAATTATTAGTGCTGCAGTAATTTTATTAGTTCTACTTCTGATCCATTTTGTAAAAATGAATTTATTCTAAATTAATCATATTTGACTTCAGAGTATAAACATACCTCTCATTATTACATTATTGGTTAGAAGAAACTCATTTTTGGGATATTTAGCTAAAAGTATAAAAAGAAGACATTCCTGTCTTTAATTTTTTAATTATCTTGATCTCTGGTTTGGATTTTTGTGATTCAATGTTTGGTACACAGATCTCCCATTAATTTAAGCTAGAATTCAGGAGATTAAGAATCAAACTCCTTGATTCTTTTTCAGCAGAGAATATGATATTATTGTACCAAGAGTCATATTATCTAGCAAACTATAGTAAAGAATACAGATTTGAAATGTCGAGTATGAATTAAGCCTTTCAATCTTAGCTATGTCGAAGAGATACTGGATTCCTGAAGAAGGGTTAAGCTTCTTCCATGGTTACTATATTTGAGAAAAGTCATTCCTTTTATGTACTTTTAGAATTTTCCACTTTATTTAGCAACTGCTAAGTTACAGATGAATGTTAAAATAGGGAAAAAAGTGAAAATAACTGCAGAACAAAGATAAAATCATTCTCCTGAAATACAATCCTTTTCGGAAAATTCTATCAATCAATTATTCTTAATGTAAAGTTTGTCATTTAACTTAATTGGAGTTAATTCCTTTTTTACCTATGTTACTGAAAAGCTGTACATTTTTTCATAATGGTTTTAATTTTACAGCTTATGCACCAACTCTTAAATTATTTTCATGGATTTTAGTACAAATAAACTAAAAGCATACCATCTTTCTGAGTGTTTTCTTCACCTTTTAAATATTCTCCCCATTTTAAAAACAGAATTGGAGTTTGTTCACTTCCATAATAACTAAAACCTTTTCTGTGACCCTATGATATAAAGTATAAATTAGAGACTTTGCATGTAATAATAACAACAGAGGCAGCTAATATTTACTTGGTATTTTTGTTTTGCAGTGATGGTGCTTAGTGCTTTATATGTTCTATCTCATTTAATCCTTTCAGCTCTAAGGCAGGTAAATGCACAAAAGAAAACTACAAAGACTCAGAAGTTAAAAAAAACTTGCTCAATTCACACAACTACAAGTGACCAACCTGGTTGGGACTTAAACCAGATCTGTTTGATTCTAGAGCTTACTGCACTACTTTTTAAATTAGAATAGAAGAGAATAGATTTCTTCTGCCAAATATCCTATTTCATCACTTGGAAGTTCTGCTTTCCATAAAATACTAGGACACAAACGCAATTCAACCAAGTTCTTTGCCACTTTATAACAAGGATAGCTTTCCTCTAGTTTTCAATAACACGTTCCTCATTCCCTTCTGAGAACTCATCAGAATGGTCTTTACCATCCATATTTCCACCAACATTCTGATCACAGCCATTTAGGTCATCTCTAAGAATATCAAGGCTTTTCTCTGCAGCTCTCTTCTTCTGAGCCATCACCGAAATCACCCTTTATGGTCCATTCATGGCAATACAGGCTTTTTCCAGCAAGTACCTCCAAATTCTTTCAGCCTCTATCCACATTTTTAAGCATTTGTTATAGCAACATCCTACTTCTTAATATCGATTTCTGTTTTAGTCTCTTCAGGCTGTGTGACAAAATACCTTAGGCTAGAAATTTATAAACAACAGAAATTGATCACTCACAGTTCTAGGGCTTGGGAAGTCTAAGATCAAAGTGCTGGAAGATTCAGTGTCTGGGGAGGACCTGTTCCTCATAGATGGTGCCTTCCATGTGTCCTCACGTGGCAAAAGGGTCAAGGTCTCTTTTCTAAAGGTATCAGTCTCATTCATGAGGGTATAGGCCTCATGATTTAATCACTTCCCAAAAGGCCCCACCTCTTCATACTATCCCATTGGGTGTTAGGTTCCAACATATGCATTTGGGGGGACACTAAGATTCAGACCATAATAATTATATTGCACAAAGATAACAATAGACAAAAACTTAATGTTTGGATATTATGGCTGCAAATTTCAATCATAAAGTGCTTTAAACATTCACGTTTGGAGGGAATATAAAATGTTGAGAAAATTCACATTTACACAAACTAGTAATGGGAGTTATGCTAATTTTCAATCACTCATCTTGCAATCTCAAGATATTCTTTATTCAAACAGTGATGATAGAAATAGCTTCATTCCTTAGTCTTAGGAAAATTGAGTTAACCTACACACATGGTAACAGGTAGACAGTTCTCCAAGGCAGGTTTTTAAAATGACAGTTTAAAAAAATAATTAGAAAACATTTTAAAGGTGAAATTTGAATCAAACATTTGTGGAAGCACTTCTGAGGAAGGCTAGGGTTGGTGGTGGGCACTACTTGAAAACTCCTGCACTGGGCATCGTGCCAGATTTTGCTGTCTGCTTGATATAAGATAGTGATTTAGCAATACTTTTGTAAGTTGATCAATAGAGCCAGCCAATTTAGATTAAAGCAAATGCATTGTGTTTTTCTCTGGGCAATTAACTTAGTAATGAATAACTTAAATCACTTTCTGAAAAAATTAAGCTGCTAATATAGGGATAATGTATGATCACAAAACTATTAGAAAGATATGTCCAAATATTTTTAAATTTTTCTGTTATGGAAAATATTAAACATAATCCAAAGTACATAGAAAAATTCAACAAATTCTCTTAAACCCATCATCTGGTTTCAACACTGTCAACTCGTAGCCAATCTTGTTTTATCTAAGTTGCTTCCCTCCTCCCAGCCCCAGTCATGGATCAATTTGAAGCAAATCCCAAAGAGCGTATTATTTTTTCTGAAAGTATTTCAATAGGCTCTCCAAAAGATAAAAGTTTTTTTTAAGAACATGACCACAATCCCATAATTTCCATAATTCCTTAAGCCATCAAATATTCAGTGTGTTCATACCTTTCTTATTGTTGCATAATTTGTTAATACTTTGCATAAACCAGGATCAAAATATGTTTAATAAATTGCAATTGGTTGATATGCCCAGTAAGGCTCTTTTAACTTTTTTTCTTTCTTTCTTGCAATTTGTTTATAGGAAAAAAAGAAAAAACAGGCCAGTTGATCTGTAGAATCTCCTGCAGTCTAGATTTTGTTGATAGCATGTCTTACTCTTCTGTCCTCTGAATTTCTTGTAGATTGGCAGTTGAATCTAGAGTAGTGGTTCTCCATCAGGGGCAATTTTGTCCTCTAAGGCACGTTTGTCAATGCCTGGAGAGGTTTTAGGTTGTCACACTGCAGGGAGATGCCACTGGCAGTAGTAAAAAGAGGCTCAGGAGGCTGCTAAACAACCTACGATGCACAGGAAAAGCCCCACAACCGAGAATTTCCTGGCCCAAAGTGTCAATAGTGCCAAGGTTGAGAAATTCAAGAGGCATGGTCAAATTCAGTTTCAACGTTTTACCCAACTTTTTCCAGTTTGTCTAAATATTTTGATCTTTTTCACATTTTAAGCACTAATTGCATTAAATCAATTTTAATTATTTTTAACATATGATTTGAAATATACCAAAGGTAAAAAAAAAATTTGAATGACTTTAAAGATAGCTCAAAACTGCAATTAGGGTATTTTTATTTATTAAGCTGTAATTATACTACAAAAGTTTGATATTCTGAATATAATTGTGATTGGGGTACAGGTCTCATTTTTTTATACCACTCATTCCAAATTAGTGCAGCTGTTGATATCTATTTTCTGAATCCATTATGAAAGTTGAGACAATTTAGTATTTATAAAATTTTCTTCAAAATTTTGAAAGAATTCATATAAAAAGAAAATAATAAGTGTTTTTCATATATACAGCTATAACTAAATTTGAAAATAAAAAGGCATGGGTCCTGTGTTTTAAAAAAATAAAGCCACATTATCTAGGAAAAAAAGGAATATCTAATGTTCAAATGGTTCCAGTAGTTAAAAGTTAGTCACTAAAGAAATGCATTTTTTACTGAGATTAGCCTAGGTTTTATTTTTTTAAAGAGAAGAAAACTTCTGACTCCCAATTCTGCCAGTCAACTGAGTGCAGTTTTTACATCTTTATCTTTCATGCTCTTCCTCTGTAAATTATCTTTTTTTAAATAGTAAGCATTGAAATGCTTGGAGAATGTATGGTGTGTAAAAGAACATATTAATCTCAAAGTCTAAAAATATTTTTATCTCAAAGATGGAAAACAAGATAAAGATGAAGGATCCTTTAAAATATTAACTGCTTTTATGTTGAAACTGTACCAAAGCCTTATTTTTGAGATAAAAGCTTAGTTATCCTCTCAGTATGTGATGAATTGCTCCACTTAACACACCTGAATGTTTGGGCCAACCTATATGAAAATATGGAAATCAAACCCATATTCTAAAAATGAATAACTACTAATCAGTCATTTCTTTGGGAATAGTACACTAATTTATAAGTAATTTCCTTTAAATATTTTAAAATTTATAATAAAAAGACAAATTTTTAACATGAAATATTTTATTATGCATGATTGGTTGCAAAGGATGGAAACTTGACTCAAAGTGGCTTAAATAAGCGAACTACTTTTCGTCACGTACCTGAAAAATCCATGGAAAATCACATGTGGCAGACCTTGCTAATGGTCTGTCTCCCTCTGCTACCACTTTTTTTCCTTGTTAGAAAAGCCTGATTTTCACAGCTAGATTATGGGCATGGGACCCAATCCTGGCCAAGGAAATATAATGAGAAGTCAACCTGGGAACCTTGGAAAAGGCTTTCCTACTTGATTAAAGGAGCGAGGTCTTCAAAAGAATCCACTTTTCTTTCCTGTCTTTGGGTGTGGTTATATGAGAATGTGCTATTTCAGTGATTGGTCAAGAGGTCTGATTTGTTCTACTGAATGAGTGCTAGAACAGCCAGCCCCTGAACTCTTTGTTATATGAGGAAATGAATACTCATGTATAATGGAATGTTTTGCTATTTGTAGCCAAAAGCATTCTAACTAATATTGTTTACTTGAGGTCTAGCTGGGTTCAGAAGCTTAAGGGATATCAGCAAACCTTCATCTCTTCCTGTCAATTCTGTAATCCTGTGTTGGCTTCATTATCAGGCTTCAGGTAGTGGCCCCAAGCAGGTTCAAACAAACATCCTATTTATTGATATCAGTTTCAGTCTAAAGAGAATTTATTCCTCAAAAAAATTTCCAGAGGAGTCCTGGGATTTAGTCAGATTCATCTGACTCAAGCTCTATACTCTTTCCTGGAACCATCCTCTGGCCAGGGGCACAAAACATAATGATCAAGTCTCCTGACCACCCCCAGAGATAGTGGTGGGGTCCATCCTACCTAAACCACACAGAGAGTGAAGCAATTTCCCAATGTCATTAACCGAAAAATGCAGGCAGGCGCTATGTAGACAAACAATACAAAGAAGCAAACAAACAAAAATCCCAGATGTTCAGTGCAATAATAAAAATTTTTAAAAATATGTTTGCATTACCGAAGTATAGGATCTATAGTGAAAAAAGCAGAATCTTGGAAGTAGGGAGACTTTGGTTCTATTGACTGAGTCTTTTAAAGACTTTGATCATTAAGCTCCTAATGTATTCTGGGTTTTATGTAGATGCTGAAGATACAGAAATGAAGACACACAGCACGTGCTCTTCCAGTTTAATGAGGGGGATAGAGGAAACTCAATGATTACAGCAGGGCAGATATGTGCCACATGTACTGTTTTGCAAAGGAAAGGCAGAAGAGGGGCATCTACTTCAGCCTAGGGTGGTTGAAAGTTTCCACAAAATCTTCCAAAAATGAGTGAGAGGACAACTGAGTTTTAGAAAGTTGAGATGCTGAGGAAGGACACCATGAACAAAATCGGAGGGGCAGGTGAACTCTTGGTGCATTTCCCTAATTCCAGGCTGTTTTCTCATCAAAAATAAATAGGAGTCAGGTTGGGAAGTTAAAAAAGAATGCACAGTTGGACTTTTAAATGGATTCTGAGGTTCTTTACAGATTCAGAATTTGATTATTCTATTACAGTTTTTTGGTACAAATATCTCCAATTGCTATGACAAAGGCCCCCAAAGAGTTTTTAATTTTGATCAATCATGACATTAATTGACAGCTGACCTGCTTTTCTAATTATTGCCAGAAAAAAGACTTCAGTTCAACCACTGAATAATAGATAAAGTCATCATGTTTGGAAAATGTTCTCCTAAAATTAACTGCCTTAGAGTTAACAGCCCATTTTCTAGGGATAACATCTTACTATTTTCCTCTCGGTGAGTTCACCAGGAAGCTATGCTGTTAAAGTTCAACTGGTACTTTCTGAGTTGCTTTGTTCTGTTTTGTTTGTTGAGATGTACTTTGATAATGCTCAAGTCCTTTTAAAGCTAAAATTATCTTGGCCTGCCTTTGAAGCTCAGGTCTGTGAGGCTGCAAAGACCCATTTACATTCCTTTATGCTGGAACATTTTTGCTATAATTATCGTGAAAATCTGAATTACTAAGCCCTCATTGCACCCCACTATATAGTACAGTAAAGTTCAGAAAGGAAAAGGAGGAAGTAAGGGAACAGAAAGGTTAAAATTGTTGAGAGAAAATGTCTCCCGGGACAGATCCTATGGGAAGACATTAAGAACGTATGAGTCAGATTACTTGTTCATCCTGAACTTGACTTCTATTTGTTCTTAAAAAAAAAAAAGCATCACTTTTTTTCCTATTATCTTTTTAAAATAAACACTGATTTATTCCTTATCTTGATTTATGACTTTGGCCATGCTATCAAAGTACTGTTGCAAAAATAATCTACCCCCTTTTAAAACTTATATTCTTCTAAAATTTGTGCTAATATTCACATTAATTTGAAATAGACTTATCTTGATAGACAGATATCTTAAATTTCATCTTAGAAATCATCATCCTCTCTAGAAATGAGACTCTAATCCTTTTTCCTCTCTTTTAACTACTGTAAAACAACATCAATAGCTATAGAAAATTCTAATGTCTATTAAAGTCAACATTTGAATATGGGAGAGAAGGTAATATTTGTTGGATAAACATTGAAAGATTTCAGTTGTGAGGCTCAGCATTTTTAGTGCACTGTATTTTTCATTAGATTCAAGAAATTACTTTCAAGAAAGGACGCATTTATTATGCTTCTGTTATTCTTTCTGAAGTTAGTATGGAAAGGATAGAATGAGCTTTAAAATTATTTGAAGCTATACAGATCTATTCTGCTATTATGGGCCTGTTTATTTCAAAGTTTGGCAGCAGATTTATAAGAACACAACAATATCATGCATGTTAACTGTGTGACACATTAATTTGAAAATATTCATTGTGACAATTAATGAGAGGAACAGAATGCTCTATTTGTTTAAATGATCAGAAAACTCATTTCGAGGAATAATGGGGCTTTCTCTGGGAATCTGACATAAGAAACTATGAGAGGGCACATGCAGCTTATTTAAAGTATGTCTTTGTATTTGCTTTTATTGGAAAAGTTTCAACCTTTTGTAGATGAACCAAGCAATTATTTTGGAAGACAAAATGTTCTTAAGTTGTACCAAGCTAACTGGATATTCAACTTGCTGCAGTCAGTGAAGTGGAACTCCCAGGACAGGGAAGAAAAATTACTATAATTTAATATATATCGGGATAAAAGAACTCGCCCTAATTTACCACTATGAACAAAAGGGGTCTTCCCCTCCTCTGACTCCCACACCATTAAGGGAAACTTTGTCAAGACTTGTCACTCTATAAACCCCAGACAGTGTTGTGTCAATCTGTTCTTCACATGCAGGCTCGGCTGTGGCTATTTGCTGTTGATGTGTGTGGGCTGCGCGTGGAAGGTAGGACCTTTAGAGAGACCACTTATCATCATACAGGCTGACCCCCTGCAGCCACACATACCACCAACACCGCTATCCTCTGGGGAGCTCTTTGGAGTTCCACTGTCAGGGAACTCTTTGGAGCTTTGGCCATGACCGTTGCTACAGTCATCGATGGCGGCACCAGCATCAAAGTTCTCTCTGGGGAGGCTCCAAACCTCTCACCTGCTTTTCTGCTTTTGACAAAAAGGCATTTTTGTCAAAACAACCAGACATCACCTGTCCTAAGAATCAAGAAAGCAATATATTAAAGAGATAATATAGGCTTCAGTAACTTATGATTATAAAATGAAAGACTACTATAATTTCTTAAAGTTATTAATTCCTTTTTTCAAATAAGTAATACATGCATGTGATTCAAAATTCAAAAGGCACCAAAAGTTATGCAATGAAAATTTTCCTCCCACTCATTCCCCAGACAGTTCCCTTCCCCAGAGAAAACGAATTTGTTCTTTCACAGATATTTTATGTGTAAGTAACTGTATATGTATACTTATTCTTTTACCTTCCTCTCCCCTCCTCCTGCTCCTCTTCCTCTGCTTTTAATGACTCCAAAGTACTCTATTTTGTGGTGGCAAAATATTCCTATTGATGGATATTTAGGTAGAGAAAAAAATTTTTGACAAATGTGCAAAAGAAATTCATTGGTGAAAGGATGGTCTTTTCAACAAAATGGGCTGAAGCAATTGGACATCCACAGGCAAAACAAACACACAAACAAAAATTCAGACAAGAGAATTTTGATCTAAACCTCACACCTTATTAAAAAATGAATTCAAAATG